>JAJHUR010075823.1:0-28026 GCA_027495735.1 Lutjanus campechanus | reverse complement strand
TTTTTTTTAGGTATCCAACAAGGGCTAAATGTGTATTAAAATCTGATCTAAATAAAGCAAATATAGTGCAGCAGACTGGAAATGTTGGGAAAAACAATCCTTTTGTTGTCCAGTCTGTCAATCAACACGACATCAAACAGCACCAATGCTTCATGGGTTGCTCAGGTGAGGTAATGTATATCATTTTTTATTTATTTTTTATTTCACTGAATATTAATAAACATAAACAGATTTGAACAAAAAACTACAAACAAAATAAAGTAGCCTGTACATCATGATTATCTAATTACAGAAATGAATGCAATACTGAGGCTTTGTATTTTGTACATGATCCCTGATACAAACAGATTTAATAAACTAAACTGATAAACGATGATATAGTATAGCGTTTACAGGTGCAGTAGCCTAATGATGGTGAATTTTAATGATAATACCCATGACTACAGGTCATTTATTGTTCCCATGATTTACAGCCACACTGAGCATGTGCAAATCTATTTGAAGCGTCACTTTAATCTCACACAATTATTCTGTGTTTTCAAAGCGTAGGTGGATCCATGCATTGTCCATCCGTAACAAAGGATTTTCAGCACTTCTAAGTAATATAGTCGTCTTATCTTGAAGCTTTTCAGATGAAGATAAATGGGTCAATTTGAAAAGTAATTAGCTAACCTGAAGCCAATGCTTGTTTCTTGAATATCTGCCCTTTATCACAGTGTGTGCCAAATGTGCAATTGGCTCTCATTGCCTTTGTTCTCTGGAAAGTGAATCTTTTTAGAGACAATAGAAATGATTGATTTGCAATTTTGCTTCCTTTCTGTTCCTGACGTTACAAAAATAACCGTTCAGTATAACGCCTGAACACGACAATGAGGGCAGTTGATCGTAAAAGCTAGAAGATATTCAGCGGTATGAATCTCAATTATTTTATCACACAAAGGTTAGAGAAACAATTAAAGACACTAAGTCAGTGAGTCAGACAAAGCCTGTATGGAGGTTTTCAGGCGTCATGCTGACAGAATATGTTCCACAGAGACCGTATTGTCTCTTTGAAGACTGAAGACAGATTTATTGCAAAGGAGTATCAAAGCAGGCATCCTTTCAGAGATAAATACCTCCATCTATTTTTTTTTCTCTTTAAGAGATAAGGACCCAAACTGATGATCCTGCCTTGTGTTTCAGACAGCATGTTTTATATCTCAAAATAGCATTTGAATATTCCAAGAGGTTATCCACACCAAGTGGCTGCTTCTATATGCCTCTTGCTCCTTTTACTCATGCAAAGGGTAAATTAATATGAAGTGGACAGAATCAACTTTACAGTGTTTGCTCCGTGTACGGGAGTTGACTTTCTAGCTCTGGTAGATACAGACACCAGGCATTAGACTTCTGATGACCAATACCACTGACCCACGGTTAAAATTTGGCAAACAAGTGCAGAGTAGCCTGCTGATCATTTTCTAATTCAACATAATTCAAACTTTGATATTTTTTGTTTTGTTTATTAGGGTGCACAGAAAGATCATTATTTGTATCTGTATCTGTCTGTGTATCTGTATTCAGATAGAGCACCAGAAGTGGGTGTGGTATAATCCTAATATTCATCTGCAGTGCAATTGTTGTGCCTATAAAACATTAAAATGATTCAATACTGGCAAATCATTAATATTAATGAAATATATTTCCACATCCTCATACTGCACACTCTCTCTTTCTCTTTTTGGTTTAAGCTAAACTACATTTAATGAACTATATGAAGCCCAACACCACCTCCCCTTTAACAAGGGGATATTGAAAAATCAGAAAGTGAAAACAATGTCATCAGTGGACAGATTTGCAATGGAAAAAGAAACTATACAGTAAAAGACATAAAAGTATATAAGAAATATCCTTCACTTGAAGTGAATAATCTTGGTGCATTACATCAGTGTTTGATTAAGGTAGATTCAACCTTTTTTTAACCATGCCGAGGTCATCATGGAGCTGACTTTTTCTGAATAATAATGAACAACTTTGGACAGAAGAAATATCTGTTTCCATCACATTGTTTGTGCTTTCCTGACTAACATATGTGGGTGCATCCCCACTGTTTATATCGCTGTTACTTGGTAAGTTCCATATCAGACAACACAAACTAAAGACAGCTCAGATATTCTCTTCATTCTGTGCCTGGTATGAGTAGTTTATATTTATGGTTTATGTTGATGAATCATTTCAACATCTAAAGTGACATAGCTTCCAGCTATGTTTAATGTTTTAAACTCTTTCAAATGTAACCAAAACATTTACAATAAAATGTGGATGCAGCTATTAAATGCAATAAAATAGATTTACCTGTCATACAGGCCTAATGTCAATCCTTGTCCAAGGATCAAGCCTTTAAATGTTTATTCATTTTATCTGATAAATATTAATATTTGTTTATCAACTGGCCCCTAGCCTCTTGCCATTTCACAAAAGTGGCCCTCAGGCAGAACAAGTTAAGTATCGCTGACCTATAACCTACAAACAAGAAAAGAGCCTACAGCCATGCTAGCACAGTTCTGTGAAGCTGTACTTAAGGGCAGTATGCTTTGAGCTAAATGCTAACACGCACACAATGAAAATGTTAATGACTTTCAGCAGATAAGGTTTACTGATTACAGAGTTATAATTTATTTATGTTTACTAACAGAAGACAACAACATGTAATGGATCAGACAGACAGATACTCTGATTTGAGCAGCCTGCTGTGCTTATATTCTGAGAATTATTAATTCAAACAGATGATTACAGATCAAATATTTAGGTTTTTTTGTTCCCCAAACAATAGTTTCTATCACCAGATAACATGCATAATATAAAGAAAGATGGATGTGATTCATTCTATAATAGATAAACGTATATCTAGATTCCATTTATTGTCATTGCACAGTATTAATACAACTAAAAGATTACAGTAGAGGCAGAAATACAATAAGCTGTAGACAGAGGACATAGTTATGTCAGCAGGGTATGTACACCCAGCAGGACTGGCGGTAAATAGTTAACACAGTAGTTATAATGCAGAGATGTACAGTGCAGGGTCGATCAACAACAGAACTTCAGAGACATGTTGATATCGACAACACCAGCAGGATGTTTTTAAAGGAAATCGCTTGCAGAATCATTCAGATTTCACCATTAAAAAGAACCTAAACTAATATTTTAATACCCTTTTTTGGTGGCCATGTTCTTCAAAATAGTTTTGTATGAGCTAAAATTCAGTTCGGTCTTTTATGCTGTCCAACAATATGTCCAGATTTGAATTTTGAACGTTGCTGTGACTCAGCTTTGCATAAATAGGCGGAAAGCAATTTTAAACAATCGCCTGTCAGCAGGGTAATATGAACACAGCAGCAGAGATTTCTCCTCTGCTGCTGTATGGAAATAAAGCAGTGTTTTGCTTCACACCATTAAACTCTCCCAGTAGGAGGAACTGTGTTAAGTAGTCATTTACATTTTAAAGTGCTTTATGAAGAGTAAACTGAGAATTGCACGTCTTGTACGAGTGTCAGCAGAATAATAAATCCTCTGTTTCATTAAGGTTTCCTGGGAAAGTCACAAGCACCGAGGAGGGCTTGGGGCTCATACTCACAATGTAAACTATAAACAATATAATTCATAAATCCACAATATACATCTTTCTTATATCCATCATCATTATTGGCTTGTGGGGTTTAGTCGAGGCAATCAGTTTTTCCATCCTATAATAATAATAATAATCAACCTTTTGTGGCTCCTTTTTCCCCTATATGAGATGAAAATAAATTGAGTCTCTATATACAGTAAGTCTGGGTTTTGTGAAAAAGTTTACAAAGTTACCAAATAACCCTTGAAGCGAGCAATTACCAAAGCAATTTTGTCCAACTGATTGCAATTACCTGCATCTGCACTCCAAAGAGCAGAAGTCACAGAATGATTTGGACTGTATCTGCTATTATTTGTAATCTCCAGTGATGATGGAGATGACGAGGCAATTTAAAATTATAGTCAATTTACAGTAAGTGCAGGGAATATTTTTATTTGCTATTATTATGTATGTGCATAAGTACTATTTAGCCCTATATAATCGGCAGACACTACTGTCCAGACGTTTGGAATAACCTGTTATATTGATGTTGTTCTTCTTTCAATAATGAATATTTTAACATAGTTAAAACAGTGTAATTCAGACAACAAGTCCCCAGAATGTTGCGTGACACAGGAGAAGACTGCCATGTTTTCCCCAAAGTACCCTCCAATGTTGAATTTGTTTTCTAGTCAAGAAAAGCAAAAGTGACCCTAGATAATTATTCAGCCACAATGGAGCAATTTGGCTCTAAATGTTTTGGGAACCCATTTAGCCTTCTGCAGTCTACTCCGTGGTTAGACTGAATAGGTGAATAACTGATTTGAATTGTCAGTTCGTAGTATGTTTAGCTCATATTCCAATAGTGCTAACCTTAGACTAACCTTTTCATTCTGTTATGAAGTTTTAAGAATAGCTTTTCTAAAGTTACTCTTAATTCCAGCTCATTATAGGTATTATTGTGCACTTGACACTGACACAGGAACCTGTTCCTATTTAAACTTCCCCTGCAGACACAAGTATGTAAAAAAAAAGAAGCTCTGCTATTATTAATATTTTGTGTAAAGGAAACATAACATTCAGTTGCACTAAATGTCAGCAAACAGCTACTTGCTATGTAAAGATATACTGGAGTTCTGGCATCCTGAGCACAGAATAACATCACACTAAAATGTGTTTTTTGAAAACATTTTAGTCCAGAAACAGGCGGTGCAGTAACAAAATCTTAACCCATCTTTGATCAGCACTGCTCAGTTTCACAGTTTCTTTTGAGTTTCGGGAGTCTCTATTGGAAATCAGCCTGGTTACAATATTTCTTGTATTACAGCTAAATGTTAAAATAAACTATGTCTCTGAAAACATTTTAGGCGAGAAATAATGAATGTAGTAACAGAATCTTGATCTATGTTTAATCAGCACAGCCTAGTTTGACAGTTTGAGACAAGTTTTGTGAGCAGTGTGTGTTCAGATGTCACTTTTTCCCCCAATTTTATTGAGTAAACAAAGCGTGCATTTTTTTGGTGTGAGATGCTTGTAGTACACTGTGACCTCCAGAGGAAGTAAATGTTGTATACAACACATTTAAGCTCTTTTTCTTATATAAAAACTGTTTTGAAAAAGCATCTGGAAACACATCTTCTCTTTCTCCCTCACTGAGAAATTGTCTCCCTCCCTGCCCACCACCACTGCTTGCATTACCTTGACCAGTGAAAGAGCAGTGCACGTCAAGGTGGCTAGCATAAGCATTAGGGGAAACATTGAAGAGATTTAACCTTGTATGTTTGAGCTTCAGTCAGACCTACAGTCAGATGAGTCTGTTGTACACCAAAATCAGTGACTAGCAGAATGATAAGTGTAGTTAGCATCTTTTATTTATGTTCTTTGTTAGCTTGTTAGCGCGTAACTAACTGTAGCTGATTCTCGCTCTCGATACTGAGAAGTCCACTCTGCACTGGTAGTTTCAGGTTTCTTTGCCTGACCTTTCATATTAGACAACGATTGGATGTCGATTTTGTTATGTACCAAATCCAGCTTGCCCTGGATATATTTGAAAGTCAAATTTTAGGGCTCAGATATCTTCTCCTTCAGGAATGTGAAAACACCTCTCTAGTGACAAACATTGCACAAATAGATCTCAGTATAGTCAAAGTCAGAGATTTTAGGGGATATAAACTTAAGAAAACACATTTTTGTGTGGACAGAATCTTTAAATCTGCACAGATCTCACTTTCTTATATTGTTATTAAAGGGTGCTCAGAGGTTGTTGTTTTTTGTCTCTTTCTGCCCTTTCAGTTTCAGTCTGTCTGGTTGAACCATTCTACAGTGTTTTGTTCTCCATGTACAACAAACGCTTTACACAAAATAACATCTACAAAATCATGCAAGACCTTTCAAAAATATAGAGTAGTCCTCTCAGCCATTTGAATGAAACTAGCTTTTGGGGCTGGTGAATTAAAACTTTTGAATGGTAATGTACATCACATGAATGCTGACTTGTAGAAATAATATTTTACACACGTACGTAAGACTGTCATTTGTAAAAAAAAAAAAAATCATTCAGACCAACAAGTGTCAGTATAAAGAATCTATCTTTCTCGAGCACGGCTCATTAATAATATAATATTTCTGTGATTTGTGTCATTGGAAATGCTCCAACAAATCATGAATAAACGCCTCAGATCACGTAATATATTTTTGACACTGATACCGGCAGCTTTCCTCCCACTTTTTCCTCCCTGTCACACTCTGGTAAAGAAATGTAGGGCTGTAGGGTTGATTAACAATTATTTTCAAAAGCACACGCTCTTCTGCAGATGAAAGCTAGTGGCAGTCTTTTCATCCTCTGCTGTGCTTCAAAGTGGCAGGAAAACAACTCATTTTCTATCATTTTGTTTTGCACTTTGTTTCATATATGCTGTTAATATCAAACGGCAGCAGACATATAGATTCAGACGTATATTCGGTTGTTTTTTTCTTCTCGAGTGGCTCTCTGGCTGCATCCCACTCTGCCTGCTGGAGCAGAGCTGCACATAATAGTCGGCTCTGTGTTCCTGACTGTTGGACGGGCTCTTAAAAGTCAAGCACAGATTGGAGGGCACTTCAAATAGATTAAAAGAGATGCCTTGTTGTTTATGCAGGCACAGAAAATGGTGTTGATGAGAACCGCTGCTGATGTTTAAGTTCATCACATTCACACCAACTGAGGGATCGTTTTATCGCACACTGAGATCCATTTGATGCCTCGCTGCATGTAATGGGAAAGGCAGCTTATCCAATCTCAGAGGGCACCTGAGCAGCAACGTGCAGCACATCTACACTTCATCACACAGGTCGCACTTCCTCAGAAATGATAACTTCATCTCACTGAGGCAGTTGTAGAGTTTTCTCCCATGTAAACATGACAATTATTTTCACTTTAATTCACTTTTAGTCATCGATTCCCATTTTATTTGAGCTGGCAATTGTTGGAAGTAAATTGCATCGTAAATCATCTAAAATGCAATGTCCATGTCCTGCCTTTTTCTGGAGGCTTCTTTGTGATCATATTTTTATTGCTTTTACCGCAACCTTTAAACAGACACACCGTGTAGCTCTAACAAGACAATATCATATAGCCAATTACCAATATGCACATTGTGTGGCCTCTCTTCCAACCCCATTCCCACCTTTTTATAACAAATTTTCTCTTCTGTATATCCTCAAAATAAAATAGAAAATATAACAGAGATTATAGAGGAAATTGCATGATAAGTTATTCAATAAATGTGAAAACAGAGAAAATGTTGTTCTATATGATCTAATGTGTGTTCATCAGCAGATTGCTTATACAGAATCCTGAGCTGTAACAATAAGGAACAATCTAATAATTGATAAATCATTAATAAGTAGTTCCTGAATATCTGAATCCGTGGTTCCCAAATGGGGAACCACGGCACACTGATGTGCCTGTGAGGCAAGTCCAGGTGTGCCTCAGGATTATGTGACCACCACACATTATTATTGCAACATACAAGTGTATGAAAAGTTATGCATGCATTTTTAATTTACTATGTCAGTATTTTGTATGCACTGATTTCCCAATACAATACAAATTGAATATCATAAAAAAAATAATTTTAAAACCATCAAACCTAGCTTTTCGCTGTTTGCATAATTACCAGAATTATAAGAGTGTGACTCATCGAAGGCCCTGATTGACTGACATCCTCTTTCCCTCCCACACTCCTGGACTCTGCCTCTGATTGGCTGGTACTTGTTGCCTCTGTTCATTAGGTCGGTTATAGCGGCTACTTTTCATGGAAATGAATACAGCTGCGCCTTGGGCACAAAAAGTCTGAAGTCCACTCACTACTGGTAGATAATGATGACTTCTTAGAGAACAGACTGGGAGATACTACATTAATTAATCATTAAGTAATGATTAATTCATAAATATCTATGAAACGACATACTGACCAAGTTCTTAATGAATCATTTTTGATGAACTCTGGATCAGCCGCTGAGCAGTAATGACCCATTAATTACAATTTTTGCTCCTTCAAGTAAAGCGCTGGGCCATAAAGTTACTTGTGATCCTTTGTTACATCAACAGTCAGTTACTGATTCATTTAGTAACTGCTCAGTCTTACCTATAAATAATTGCTAATTAGCTTACACGTTTTCTCAGAAATAGACCTTTTTCATGGCCACCATATTGATATGAAGTGGTTGGGTAAACACAGGTGTGATACTATTTAAGGTCCCATTGCATTTAGTGTAGCAGAGTCTTTCCAGTGAGCAAACATGCACGACAGCAGCACCCTGACTCTGTTTGACTTGAATGGAACAGAACCATAATTAACTAATAAAACCTTAATTAGTATCAATAGTAACACGTGTGAAAAAAAAAGTCTATTGTTAGTAGTTTGACAAAACAATCTCAACTCGAGGTACATTTATTAGCCTTTTTTGTTTTTTTTCCAACTGTATCACATTGTCATCACCAGTGAATGGAGTTAATTCAAATCATATTTTAAAGATTACACTTAAAAATTAGAATGAGAAGCTTGTTCAGCTAAATGACAATTGAACAATTTCCATCTGCTGATGAGGACCATGTTTTCCCAAATCTGTTCTTGTGTTAATAGGTTGTGCTATTAGTCAGAAAAGTTACAAGTCTACTGTGACTCATTAGAAATCTCCTCCAGCTGTTTCTTGAAAGTAGTAAGATTTTCTGATTAAAAATTGTAAATTATTCCACTGAATGGTGGCCCTAGAGAGAAGAGTTACCTTATCCATTGTCGCTTGTTTTGTTTTACAACATAAGTCACATTACTGAGTACCATTCACGGTTTAGGTAAGACATTGTTGCATACATGTAATGATGCATTCATGTATTCACTTCTCATCTTCATCTTATTTTTACTAATGGGTTTTATTTTCCATCTTTAATTGTGACAGTCTATCCCTGTTTTTATGTTCATTTTATGTTTTTATAGTACTTGAAGTGCATGGAATTGCAAACTGTAAAGCATTTTTTGTTGCATTTCTTGTAAATAAAGTTTTAGTATTATTATTAGCCCTCAAATAGGTGAAGCAAATTATCAACACTTGCCAGACTAAAACAAGGCTTACATACGAGCAGTTTTGGGGAGAGGTAACTTGTTACATGTATTTACTGTCAATTACAACAAAAATGTAATTTCAATCCCTAACATTTCATGAGAAAACATGTAATTAAATTACAATATAAATGTTCGTCTGCATTCCACTGAGTGCACTCATCTAGATAAAAATGAAAAGGCAGCAAAGGTGTGGGGATTTAATCCTCTGCAGTGTTTTTAAGTGAAGTAACTTCACCTTGTTCAACCTGCTGTCAGCTGCAGCTCAACATCACCCAGTGAAAGACAGAATGAATGACACCTCGTGTGATTATCTGTTAGAGGTAGTTTCCGTTTCAGCTGCAGTTTCACATTCTTCTTATTCTACTGTATTATTATATTGTTGAGGTAAAGCTGTTTCCACCCTGCAGTCACAACTGCTGATGCAGATATCGACTCCTTTAAGCCTTAATCATTTCATAAATTAAATCAAACTTATAAGGCGTCGGTGGAGCCTCCACCAGTTCAGCTGAGGAGGCTGAACTCATTAACATGGTTAAGCGCTGCAACAGTACTCTCCAAGGCTCTGCTCTCTGGTATTAATTAGGTCACAGCTAAGCTGACAAGCTCTGCTGAAAGTGAGTGAGTTTATTTCTCGCTATAATGATGTGAGGGCAGATGAGTGATGGTTCAGACTTTCTGTATAATCCTCTGCTCTTTGACTGGCGGCACTTTGAATATGTTATCAGTGGGGTAATGAATTCAAATCCCAGCTTCTTGTTGGTTAATTTCTACACTTTAGTTATTGACACTCATTCAGACCTCTGCATGATCATCTGTCACCAGGTTGCCATAGAGATAGTTGTAGATTTGTCATTCGCACTGCAGGTGGGAGTGGTGAGACTCCAGGTTTTAACCTTTGTGTCTGCATGTCACATGTGACATTTATTTGAATTTAAAAACAATAAGACATTAAACTTCAACATGACTCAAATTAGTTTCTTTCAATGTCACATTTCTTTACATTGCTGTACTTGTGTGACATAAAACATGCCATTTCCAACAGGACAAACAGGTTGTGGATGTGTGGGAATATGCACCCAAAGCCCATGAAGTATTCATGTAACCCGTTTCCCTCTGTCAAATGTCTCACCAGAGACACAGTATCGGCCTCACTGCCATCTCTGGGCCCCGTCAATAGAGTGAAATTAATACCACTTTAAGTATCTTTAGGGCAATCTTTCTTTTTCAGAGGCAATGAGATTACATGTATCTCTATTGACTTCGTGTTATACAGTATGTAAGCGATCTATTTTAATAGGATTAAGGCATGTTGTTTGAGCAGCATGACTCTTAATGTGTGAGCAACAGTGTGTCCACTGAGTTTTAACGCCTGAACCTTTGGCTCAAGAGCTAATGTTGTCTACTCATGATTACCTGAGCGGCATGAGCTGCACGGCAGCACCAGACAGCCAATCAAATCATACGGCACTAATTAACTTTCAAGACTATGCAGAGTCATTTCATTACAAATGCTATTTCCCTTCATCATATCTCTTCTGCTGTGTTTCAGCAATCAGTCTCTGGAAGATTGAAAACTAAATTGAGTTTGTGTGTAATGCACCTCAGCCATCGGCAAATGCTAATTTTGCTGTCAGGGAGTGAAACAACACAGAGAGAAAAAACTGCGCAGCAGCTCTGATATGAATATCCTTTTCAGAGTACATACTGCACCATCGCTGCTTTGATAGACTTATTAGATCACTGCTGTATTCATATTTTGATACTTTGATGCAGCTTTTATGTCTAAAATCAACCCTTTCTCCTTGAAACTGCATTTACTCATTTGCAGCAAATATGTTAAGAGACATGTAATGTTTCTCCAATTTATTTTTTTATTAACATTATGATGAAATGTTTCAGAATATTCAAGTGCGCAGAAATGTCATTATCTGGGTCTGTTCAACCAAGAAAATGATCACTCTCTGTATCTGTATTCGGATAGATATCCAGAAGTGGGCGTGGCTTATAAGTCACATTAAATACTGAATATTGACTAATATTGTATTTTGAACCTAAAATTCACTGGCAATGCAACTGTGCCTTCAACGCAGCGAGTTGATTTAATATTGGCATATAATTAATTATGAAATATATTTCATTCAATTTTATTTCAAATATATTATGTCCATATTACATCCTCATATGGTACTTTTTTATCTCTTCCTCTCATTTGTTTTTATTTTGAACTAAACTTAGTTTCATTAATTGATCCCCACCACCACCACCCCTTTAACTGGGGAGACACTGCACAAGAAGAAACTGAAAAATATGTTTTACAAATTGAAAGATTCTGTTTTGGATTTGAAATAATAACTCTACAGCAAAGATATGTAGAAAAACATACTTAAGTTGAAGGGAATAATCTCATATGGCAGTCATGCTGTGTTCGTATTTCTTGATGTGTTAATCTTTCTGTGGTTTCCAGTACTAGAATATTATACACATATATTAATACAATATATTACGACAATCTTAAAATATTAAAGGAGAAATATGTAGCAACTGTGTGTGCAAAAATGAGCAGAGCAGTCCAAACAGTGTATGAGAGCCATAGACTGATAAATAAGATTAAATAAGTTGAAATCCTGTTCCTCGTCCCCAGACTCAGGAAGCTCTGCAGGCTGCAGGAACACAGCAGGAGCTCAGGGGTGCAGGATACATACAACAATAACAAACAATGATGAGTCCTAGAGTTGATCAGCTGTTTATAACTGTCACATGTCAGTCAATGAAAAGTTAAGTTTGTTATCCTGAAAGCAAAAGCCCACTGCCCTGAAAATACACACTCTGGACTTTGAGGTAAGTGGATGTCTGTCTCACTGCCTGCCAGATTCCATTAGCATATTGCTCAATTTAACTCATATAAACATCCACGCCTTCCTCAGGACTGTTAATGATTTATTACGATTCATAAATAGACAGACTCATTCAGTGAACCTTCTGCATTAATTTTAGTTTAGCTTATACAGAAACAGTTATTCTGGCCCAGGATAGAAATTTCAAAGGGGGGACACTGGTTGCAACGTTGATGTCAGAGAGGTCAGAATTTCAGCTTAAAATGTTTCCTTGATCTCTGATGACATATCATGGTCATTTTATGATTTATTACAAATAATATGTGTGTATATATACATAACATAAACAATACACCATCATTAACATTTCTGTGGTAAGTTTGAGCACTCACAAAGATTGGAACAGCTTGTTATCTTCGTAATGTTACAACAAGTCAATGCTGACTGAAAGCACTTTTTCAGTATTTTTTGTTTTTCATAAACTTAATCACATGGCTAAATGCACCATTGTCAGCTGGCCTGTAATTACTACCTGGTTTGTCTTATCTTGCTAAAAGTCACTTATAAACAGTGTTTGCTTGGGTTTAGTTTTGTAATGAACTGGGTGTTACAGGGAGAATTGAGGACAGAATCAATGATGAACATCATGGTAGTATGAACAGCGATGGGTTCACTTACTAATGTACGTTCTGAAATTATACAATGCTTTTGTAGCTTATAAAAGGTGAACAAACTACATTATCAATGTGATTATCTTTTAAATGGACTGCACATAATGATTCAAGTCATCAAAGTGATTTGTAATTTTCACCTCTGGGGGAAAAAAACAGCCAGTGAACAGAACCGAGGCAGCAATTATGTTTCCTTTAAACCAAATTTGTCAAAAGAACTGAGAAGACTATATATTTCTAGGACATGTGATTGCTGAAATCCAGTGTGCAGCAGTGTACTGTAGAGACAGAGCATAATGAGCCACTGCAGTAAATACTGGTTTTGTGTCCTTTCAGAGCTGCAGGACAGTGTGACTGAGCATCCTGACCGCTGGTCAAGTAGCTGTGTCTGATGACTTAATTAAGGTCACAGGCTGAGAGCACAGTTTGCCCATCCTCTACCTCATTAACATATCTCTTTGTTCAATATGTTGAGGTGAGCCAATGATTTACAGTTAATCAGCTTCACGGCACCTCTGATTATGCCAAGGTGCATAGAAACAGGCCATTCTGAGATTGAATTTAATTAGATATTTTTGTTTCATGATTGCTTACGATGTGACTTATTTCCAGAAAATACTGTCTACCGTCTAACATTTTACGCAGACACTCTAGCAATCAGCTTGCACTCTCCATCGCCGCTGCGTTGAGCTCATTTACCCAGCACTGAGAGAAAGGTGATAGCTGACAGCGTGAAGTAATCTGCGCTATTGATCATTCTGTCAGAGAGTGACTTCAGTAACTGCAAAAGCAAACACAGCGAACATTAACCCTTTACTTGGAGGCAGACAAACAAAGCAACAAGGTTATACCGATGATACCAAAACATTAAACGTGTTGTACAATTTGCTTTCATAACATCACACCCCCCTCTCACTTTCTGTGTGAATTTGGGTTGGTCCTGCAGCGTGCTTTTACCTGTAAGGAGAGGAGTGTGCTGCGGGGATCATTTACTGACACTGGCGTCTACGGTTTTGGAGATCAGAGGGTGAATCCCGAGGGGGTGTTGATGCAGACTCGTGCTTTGGTCTGAGGATCTGTATTACGTTGCTCCGTCATCCCCTCTTCCATCAAGTTCAGGGAAACAGAGCCCGTTGTTACCCATAAGCCCATGTGTCATTGAATATTTATCATGTATCTGATTTGAGGGGGAGAGATTCCTGAGATGTGGCAGCCCCCCCTGAGGCGTGCAACTCAACACCCTGTAATAGAAGCCCGAAAATGTGGCTGTCATTTTCTGCCTCTGGGACATGGTTAATTAATTACATGTTGGCCTCTACACTTAACTCTCTGAACAAACCTCTGCACATCATTTCACAAGTTTATCTCAACTCTGTGCCAGTGTGGTACAATAATACTGTATCTATTCATCTGAGAGAATATGAAATGCAGCTCAGACCCCAAGAAGACACACAGCAGCCTGAACATTTCCTTTTGACTGTCAGCCAACATACAGTATCTGTCTTTGTAGCATTATTAATGTAAACAAATCCATCGGATGATGGAGAATTCACAATCCAAACAGTGACAGCAGTGAAAATGTTCAGAGTGAGGCAAAACATTGTTACATAACAAAAAGTAATGCATAAAATGTAATGTACTGTATATAGGCCATCTAGCTTAAGATATTTTGGAGCCCCAGTCCCTCGTTAGGCTTCTAAATTTAGCTTGAAACAACAAAACAAACAAATGGAGGAAGCAGATTTAGCATAACAAAACTAGTCTACGAGTCTAACGAGTCTACAGTCATGCTAGCAGTGCTGTGAAGTTGTACCTAAGCACAACAGTGCTTTGAGCTAATGCAAATATCAGCATACTAACGGTAAGATGTGTAGCAGATAATATTTATAGTTAATAGAGTTATAATTCATCAGTTTACAATGTTCACTATCCTTAATGCTAGCATGCTAACATTTATAGGGTGATTGTATTTTCAAACCCCCAAACTGGGACCCTCAAGTGTACCCACAGATACTGTTTATACTGTTATACACATGCACATGTATGCGCTTATGCATGCACCATAGATGTTTTCATTAGGATGGGGACAATTATTTCAGTGTATAGTACATAATGAACACCTTTCAACACCATGGACGCCATGAATGCAGCATTTTCATTACTGGATACTTTACGAAGGAAGAAGTTGGGCTCCAGCCTCCTGGAGCTTTCCAGAAAAGACCGACTTTCTCTTTGGCCTGACAGCTAACTGTTAGCACACTGACCAGCTCTGTCAGAATGAGCATCATAGCCTATTACTCATAGGCAAGCAACCGCCTAGACAACAACAGACTGATTGACACCTTTACAGAAAAATCAGAGTTGAATTCAGACACAATAGGTATTGTCCATCCTCTAGGGAGCATGAATGTCTGTACAAAATGTGATGACAACTGATCAAAAAGTTGTTGAGATCAACAATTACGTCACTAGCATGGCTAAAACCACAGAATAGATAAAACAGATTGTGGTCATGTCTTTATGTTTCTCTATGTGTTGTATATGCAATAACATAGGAACAACTGTGAATGTGTGTGAAAGGGTGTAAGCATGTAACATATATAGTGGAGCTATTCAGACTCATTAAATATCAACATCTTATCATTTAGTCACCCTTAGAGTCATCTCATGAACTTGTTAGCAGCACAAAGTAAGATCACTGAGAAGGCAGTATTTGATCAAGTAAAAAATCTGGAACAAACTTCCAGACGGCATACAGAAAGGGAACTTTACATGCACAGCTCTCGTGCAAATGACTGATGCCTGTTACAGAGATCTGGACGGCAAAATGATCTGTGGAGCAGCCCGATTAGTTTTTACAGCAGCAATTTGACAAGCTTCTTCTTGAAAATCTTGAGTGTTATAGATTTAGACCATCTGCAGTTTCTGGGATGGAAAGCCGTCTGGTAAATAGACAGAAAGTCTTGTTTAATGGAAGTTGTTCAGATAGCGGGTCTGTGGAATCGGGGGTTCCTCAAGGGAGCTGCCTCGGCCCACTTACGTCGTTCATTTTTTACCAACAATTTGCTTCTTGCAGTAATAAAATGCTAAATTAAAGGGAAGGTTTACCCCAAAATACAAGAAATACATATTTTCCCTCAGGCTTGTAGTGCTATTTATCCATGTAGTTTGTTTTGGTCCGAGTTGCTGAGTTTTTGAGATATGGACTGTAGAGATGTCTGCCTTATCTTGAATATAATGGGACTAAATAGGACCCAGCTTGCTGAGCTCATAGCACCAAATAAAAGCATTTGAAATACTCAACAGCAAAGTCTCTTACAAGTTTTTTCTACTTTAATGTATGTATGTTTTTCAATGTGGATTTCAGGAAGACTAGCTTTGCTTTAGGGCACGCAAAAGAAAAATATGTCTCTTGTCCGTTTGACCAAATTACAACTCAAAACTACGACCATAACTTGAGGTGAAAGTCCAAAAAGAGTTTATCTGGTCCACTACAGTAAACTGATTGAAAAGCCAGGAATTCTATACTATATTAGAGATTATTTGCTCAGTGTATTATTTTCATTTTCTTTACAGAAAGACACTAAATAACCCAGTGTGTGTGTGTGTGTGTGTGTGTGTGTGTGTGTGTGTGTGTGTGTTTATGTGTGTAGTTGTTGCATGCTGACGTTGTACCGTATGTGTAGCAGACTGTTAGCTCTGCATGTGTTTGATGTACTTTCACTCCTCGCTGCTCTGTGCGTTTCAGTTAGAGCCGCTCCGATGTGGAGGAGATCGATTTTCTGCAACAGGAACATTAGTGATTCCCGAGCCAAGGGTATTAAACTCAAATCATTGTGTTCTATTGTTTGGCATGTCATATTGATTATCTCCTGGGTTTCACTGGCTAGGGTGAAATATTGTAGCCTCAACAGTCTTGCACACAAAGAACTGGATCCATTTGAAAACAAATAACTTGTGCAAAGTGATACAAAATATCTGTTTAGATTTAATCTTTTCATTTGTTTGTGAATAAATAGAAAATGTAAGTGGCAGGACCTGAAACAGCGTGTAATTCCAGGTTTATAGGTGAGGTGGGTATAGACTGCATTAAAGGGAAATGTAGTCATCTTGTGTAGTTGCCCTGCGGCTGCCCCGTGGATGGATTTACAGTGGGAGGAACAAACTGACAGAAGCAACACTGCAACATGTTAATACAGCAGGGTTTTGCAGTCAGACGATGACAGAACAAAAGAGAAAAAAACTGTTCAATTATTGATCCACTGGCTCAAATCCCTCATTATTTCATAGTACCTGTTAGAGGGCAGTCCCTGAGGACGTGACGGCAGAGTCTTCACAGTAGACGGGCTCACAGAGACGCGTCGTGCATGATAACAATGATGAAACCCTGTTCACTGAAAATCAATATTCTGATCCATGAGTCACTTTTGCTGTTCTCCCACTTGAATTAGACACAGCAGGTACAGGGAGAAAATGTCCTTTTTTCTGAGGTGCAATCAGTCTCACTGAGAACAAAGATTTTTCCAGATATCGTGTTGTTGCATCATCCTGGTGAATTTGATTAAACTGACCTTTGTCCTAAATGCAAATTTAGAGAAAACACACTCAACCATTTTAAATTGTATAATTGTCACTTCCCTAAAAAATACTGTAATTTGTGTGCTTATCTTGTGCAATCTCATTATGTAGATTTTATTGCAGCAAACAGCAGTTTTGTCTATTGTTGCTACACTCATCACTGATTCATTGTTTTTAATGAATTTTAAATGTGAACCTGCCAATACGCTGTGACTCTTCTGGGAGAAAAGATAAGCACAAAGCCCTGCCCTATTGTAGCACAAACAAAGCAGAGAAACCCATTATTTAACACAAAAGTTAAAACAACAAACTCCATATACACCATACAGATTGGTGGGTTATTCTTGGCGCTATTCATCTACTACGCTTTGTTTTTCTATCAGTGTGACATTTACTGTATAGGCCTCATTGAATGTGTCACTCAGAGACATTGTTTCCGTGACTGATGAATTTTCAGTCAAAACGAAGCATGAATTCATTACCCTGAGTGCTTATATTACAGCACAAACAACACGTATATATTTGACAGTCTACACTGGATCCTCCTGGTTAGATCTGTGCCAGGGGAGTGCGGCGCGGAAAATATGGTTATTTGCCCTCAATTCAAATGCATCACTAAGCCTTGTTTTGTTTATGCCCATTGAATTCTGCATTGAAGACTGAAACCTACCATTATCCTCTGTCCCCTGCCTGAGTTATTCATCTGGGTCTCCTGTCGTGTCTCCTAAATAAAAAGCCCGCAGCGCCTCGCCAACCTCCCACTCTTCAAGCTCGGCAGGGTCTCTCACAAAGCTAATGGTCACACCGGGGCCTGTCAGGCCTCTCCAAAGCTGATCCTTTGTAGACGCTCTGCTCCAGTCTCACCCCTGCTGCCCTGCACCTTACTACAAATGTCAAAGAATATTGATTTGGCTCAGAGTGACAAAGTCTTCACTGAGATAGCTGCCTTTGTACTACTGCAATAAAGGAAGAGTCCTGACCTTCATACAGACTGCAGAGAGACACTGTCAATATTTCATCTTAAACTGTAAATTTCCTGTTTGTGTTTTATAAATCATATCGAGAAGCAAATCCAACTGCCAGCTGAAACACCACAGTGGTACTGTAATTGCAAAAATGCTGCCAGGTTGTAAGCAAAGCTCATAAATGCTGCTCCTCTGATGAACACGCTCATCTCTTTAAGAATCAAGCTTCTGAAGCAGCACAAATATTCCTATGAGACTTTTAGAGTCTTAGCACGACTGATGTAAACAGCAAGGGGAGAAGAGGAAGATATCTAAATTTCTGACTGATACCAGCTTCAAAGGAGCACCAGAGAAGCACGACAGACAAACAAACCAGAGGCGGAGTAAAAGACAACAGGAGGACAACAAGTGGGTGTTGGCATTTTGAAATAGTTCCAACTTTCACTTCCACTAGATTGGTGACATATTTCAGCGTCAAACTGACGGATATAGAGCTGCAATCTCATAAGCGACGGCCATTATTTGAACACCTTAATGTGCTTCATGTCACGGATGCAAAAATGCAACACAGTGTCCGATAAACTGTCCCATTATTAGTCAGCATGAAACAAAAGAATGACATTTATCAGAAATGTAATGACTACGAATTGTTGCACTGAATCATTGTGGCATGATGCCCGGTTCCTTACGTCTTGCATGGCTGATATCTAATTGTTTTCTGCAGAAAACTCATTAGGAGTCGGTTGACTGGAAATTCTCGCAGGAGAGTCATCTGATAACCTCCATGTTCCCTTCCAGAGGAGTTTATTCGAAAATCCTCTTACAGAGACAGCGAGAACAAAAAGCTTCTGATTTCCCCGAGGTATAATGATATTAGTTCACCTGATTATATTGTAGGAAGTCACTTACAAAATAGACTTTGTGTACAGTATGTGCTGTTTAATAATAGTGCTGTATGTGCTGTGACATCTAGATGATTTTCCACTGAGAGTAATAAATCTTAGGTGCAAACAATGACTGATACAGTATCATTTACTCAGATAAATCATGCGGGTAATTAATTGTGAGGGGAAATTAAAAATCACTCTCTTTGTACATGAAAAAACATAGTTTCAATTGTTTGACTAAAGCAAATTATGACTTTAGGATCCTTTGGTGTCTTTGTAATTCTTTAATGAATGTGAATGCCTCATCAGGTTTTTCCTGCAGTCATCAGTCTGAGTTCAGGGGCAGTTTGCCCTCTGCCTGCACTTGTACACGTTCTGGTCCCTCTCCTCTTGCCCTGCTCGCTCAGGGGAGCACTTCTCTGTAACGCTAGATGCATCCGTTGCATCTTCATCCCTCATTATTTTACCCCTCAAAGACCTTTGCTGGTAATAGGAGATGCTGCAATCTGAAAGAAAGGTTTAACTCTTTGTTGTGTCACACTGTGAGCTGTGTTGTCTAATTTTCCGTCTAGACGTGAATTGATAAACTCGCCTCATGCTCAGCAAAGGAAATACACACAATTCTTTAAAACGGGGCAAGCAGATGTTATTGCACAAGAAAATATAAATGAAATGCAAACATCTCTGCAGATGTGTCACTATGATGCTTTGTGAGACATGATCTTTAATTTTAGACAAGTACGTGGTGATCGTTAGCTATAATTAATAATTTTGTATAAAAACATTGGATCACATGGCCTGTACTTTTATGTGGAAGGTGTTGCTCTTGGGATGGGATGAACCCACACAGAATTACTACCTTATACGGAGCATTTTCACATCAGATCATTGTTTTGTTTTTTTCGCCCACCATTTTGCTGTTCTGGTTCACACTCACTGCTCTCATCAGCATCATTTCTGGATGCGGCAGCAGATGTTTTCAGCCCACTGTACACTACCCAGACCCAAACAACAGGCAAAGTAAGCAAATAGCTGGAACACAGTGCATCATTTAGCAGCCAGATATTTCCCACAGGAGCTGGTAGAGACCAAAAACAGAGCTAAAAGAGAGTGAACACTGGACTTAGAGAAATGCAAACTGCACTGATGGTATATTATTCTGAAACCCCAATAGGCAGAAAATGGCCCATTGGACTGGAAATACGTGCAGAACATTCTTTTTGCCATTAATATCTTAGTGTACTTTGATGTGCAAGTATCAGGTGACCTTTGTTGTCAGGGTGACAATAATACACAAGTGGTTAACATTGTGATATTGTCATGCAGCAAAGGGCCACAAGCGGGAATCAAACCCATGGCTGCTGCAGAAGACTGATATCCTCAGTACATGGGGCTGCTAGAGCACCCCAGGCATCAAAACTACTTGTTAAGGTTTAAGAAAAGATCATCGCTTGGGTTGAAATAATTACTATAGTTACTTCAGTTAAGCAATGGGCTTTTGTTTTCAGGATAACGGGCTGTTGGAGGACCTGGGTTTTGGTCCAGTGGGGCCTTTTTCAGACTATTGGGGTTTGGGAATAATTGGACGTTGGAACAAAGACATGGCACCTACGATGTCTAGGTAATTGAGCAACTGTTTCCTAACACTTTTGTCATATCAACTTTAAAAGTGATGTGTTGTGTTCATTTACACTGCCCCCACATGGCCAAAAATAGGTTTAATATTGATAAAATAATTTTGGAACTAACATGTTGGTCTGATAAGGCAATAATGTTCATCATATCCAAATAAAGTGCAACATTTCCTGCCATTACAACCCACAAGGCAGACCATGTTGACTTAGCTTACTGAGTTTTTACTATTGTGCCCCCTGTAGCTCAATTAATGCAATTTTCTGTATCTATTATCAACCTTTTTTTTTTTGCATTTTCAATGAAAATATTGTCTTATATTCCAACAGTGTTTGTTCTTACTGTGAACATTTGCTTTCATTTATTCTTATTTGTGAATACAAGATGTGACCACATTCAAAGAGCAAAAACACAAATTTCGGCTTGTATCGATTGCAGATGCAGTAGAAGTTGCCTTGCTTACATCTGATTAAATAAATCTGTCTGATTGCACCACAAACAGCTAAAACTCAATTGCCTGGCTGATGGTTTCTCTCTGTACTTTACTGCCTGATCTATTCCACTTTTCAAAGACTCAGCCTGTCTGTCCCCAGAGGCTTTCACCCTGCTACATTATGATTGATTGCCATTTCTATTTAATTTAGGAGTCAGGCTATAGAAAAGGTAAATGAATTGTGGGTGTGTGCATCTATTCTATGAGTGGGGTGTTGAATACAACGTATAAATTATCACAGTTTGACTGACATTTAATACCACGGCATTATTTTAACTGACAGACCTGAGTTATTAGTGTTTCTCCCAAAGAGCTCAGCTCAGTTTGATTCTGTCACAGATGACACCTAAACACACCTGATGAACAAGGAAACAGAAATAGATGTCTAAATTCTTGTGAGATGAATTCTACTTTGTCATTTTTTTTCATATCATTTTTCTATTTCAGGCATGTATGAAGACCTGGTAATTTTTAAAGATAATTTTCGAGCGAATGAAACATCAAGAAAAGTCTCCTCTGTGCCGCACAGGAGAAATGCCCAGTGACAATCTATTAAAAACACCAGGAACATTTTTCATTTGCAGTGTGACGGTCGATCTGCATATGAAATTTATCAGAGAAATTGAAGAGCAATTTACCACTGCTGGCTTCAGATGTGGTGTTGCAGGATTTCAGGTCATTCCAGGTGGAATGCCAAAGAAATCCATCAAATCATTATGTTGTGAGGTAAAATCAATGGTGTGTTAAATAAATGATGTTAAGTCAAAGGTGCATTAAATAAACGGTGTTAAGTGTGATGTTGGAATTAGTTCTAATCTAATCTGACAAGGTGCCACTATTGATGCTGGCGATGCTCTGAACTGATCCTGATCCAAGATGAGCTTTTTAATTACACCTGAATATATGAAATGCATATTTTTCAACAAAACATTCATTCATCAGTCATGAGGTTCATTTTGTAACTAAATACAAACTGAACATGCAAATGAGACACAGACACTGATTATCGACTGACTTGCTGAAAATTAATGTAAATGTATTAAACTTCTACTGGTTAAAATCTGCAGTGAAGTTGCAGTCTGGTGTCACTCTCTTGTGTGTAAAGAAACTTGCAGTCTGTGGGAGGAAGGAAGTCGGGGCGGAAATAAAAACTGCAGCCATTATTAGTTGTCAGAGTTGGTTGCACTGAGTGATCAATCTGCTGTTGAAGCTGGATTGGTGGGAGGTTGGTAATGGAGTTGGCCATCTGACTTCTAGACCAACTCTCTGCAGCCTGACTCACATATTGATGAGCGACTGCTGCACAGACTGTAAAGTTACCTCACTGCAGCTCAAAGGATCATTCTGATTTATGTTGGCTTTTCTAGCAATATCACTTCGCCTGCAGATCTCAACAATTACTATCTTGCTCAGATTTAAGTTTACTTTGTTTGTTTCAGCTTTTAACATTTGCTCTGTGTGAGAGAGTCTATGGAAAGCTACTGATAACTTAATCAAATTCCTTGCATGAGTCAACATACTTAGCCAGCAAAGCGCTTATTTATGATGAGCATAAATAATACCAGAACTAATTGAACTGATGGTCACACAGTGTAGACATAGGCTACATGTAGGTACAAGGGAACAAGATGTTTTGGCATGAAGGAGTAAAAGTTTGCTGATTAATTCATGCCGTAGGTATTTTATCACTACCAGGTACCTATTTCAATATTACAGGTATGACAGTACAATATGATCATACAGCAACAAAGCTGCAGGTTGTGGTAATGAGTTCTGTAGCACTTCATAAATCTGCTGTGATTTATTTAGATCAGATCAAAGGCCTAATACTTACCAGCACTGGAGGGGTACAGACAGTAACAAAAAGAGTATTGGCAAACTACATAGTTCTGTTTTTTTTAGGTTTGGGGCATACTTACTAAATAAATTCAAGGTAAATATGTGTATTCACTTTTGAACACAAGTCCAGGGAAAATAAGTAGTGTTGTGAACATAGTGTAGGCCTATAGCCTATATGTTATCAGCAAAGTTATAATAAACTGGGACGATCCTTTAAAAGACTACATGTCATCTTTAATAATATTCACTTCAATTACTTGTTTTAGCATAAAAACTACAGACATAAAGGTTGGCAGGTTCTCATGAGCTAACCACTAAAGTATTAGAGCTAACTATCCACATTAGGGAGACAAAGTGAAATTGGAGCCTCTGGTTTTGCCTAAAACACCGTTCAAAATCCCACTGACATTTAAACCTATGCTAATAACTAAAAATACAGCTTTATCTGATATTTATGTCCTTACCTACTTAACGAACTGCTCATAAAGCTAACATTGTTTAACTTAACTGACTTAAAGTCTCAGTTTCTTATATCTACTGCTATAATGGATGCCACTTTGTCTTAGCATATAGAAACTAAACCCCAGAAACATGCCAGTGAAAGAAATACTGTGATATCATGACTTCAGCTCTCTATATATCACCAAGCTAGGCGGCTAACTGGCAGTCATCAAACCAGCTAACCGTGTTAAAAAGTGGATAATATGTCAAAGAAGCTGGTGATATTATTCATTATTGTCAACAAATGTCATAAAAAGACAAAAACAAGTGCTGTATTAGTGCATCTCTCAATGATTTGTGGCAGATGTTGTTTTTAGTAGTTTGTATCAGGCTTTGGTTACACAGACAATACTTGTTAATGGGATCAATTCATTGTTGGTTTTTGTGTAATTTTTCTGTAACAAGAACAATACAAACGTGATTTTTCATGCAGTGTATTTGTACCATTGACTCCCGCAGCTGACAGCAAATCATGTCTAATCTGTGCAGCAAAATTGGATGGTTGAACACAGTTAGTGACACAGTAAGTGTCCTGAATTTTCGACCCTGCAATTGTCCATTATTTCAAAGGTCAGCGCTGTCAAGACAGTTTTCAAATGGTAATGACACAAATTAGCATGTTACTCTACACACAAAGGCTCTGCACTGTATTGCATTACAATTGACCGTTTTTGGATGAAATTTGCTGCTGTGACCGGGTTGTAAAGATGTGGCAAAAAATAACAGAAAAAGCACATAATATTAAATCTTTATGGAAAAGTTTAAAAAAAAAAGTTTAAGACAAAAAACCCAAACCCATGCAAAATGATAAAACTTTATCTTGATTTGGATGAACATCCATGTCACACATACATACACTCACAGTCACATTAAGCAGAATGCTGATTAGCTCGATATCAGGGGGATAAAGGCGCAGTGGCTGCAGGAAACAGGTGTTTCTCTCTTTCTGACCAAATGAGAATACTTTGGTCATCTGCCCTGGATGGATTTAAAGTTGGCAGTTTGGATCACTCTGGTTGGCTTCTGGGCTTAGTTCCGCTAGGCATAGGGTCAGCGTACCAGAGTGCCATAATTACATTTGGCTCCCACTCCCACAACAGGATTAGGTGATTTGTGGCCAAGAGGCCTTTATAATTGCCCCTGATTACCAGTTGCCAGTGCAGTGTAGAGAAAGGTCAGTTGGTCTGCCGTTCAGACACCCTTTGGGCCCATAATCCCTCAACACCCCGTGTCTGTGTCGCCCCCTCCCTCCTGCACACCTCTAAGCATGGAACGTGATCTGGATCATCACTTTTGTCTGTTATTGTCTGACTCCTAATTGTTACTCTTTTCACTTCACTGTTCAGCAGATAGAAAACAGAAAACAAAGAAATACAGCGGCTGATGTTGAAGCGCATCACCTCTGTGTATGTGGTCTGTGTTTCTCTTTTCAGAGAGCAGAGCCGTGGGTAGCTCATTATCTGTGGCTGAAAATATGCGACCTTGTTTGGTACCACGAGAAAATTGACATAGCAATGGTGCATTGTCTGAAAGCAATTGTGTCTTTCTCATTTTCGCCTCTCGTTAAGCTTCGTAAGGGCTTTTAAAAATTCCCTCAAGCCTCCTCAGTGTTTTTTTCTCTCCTAACAGAGGGATTCCTCTCCTTTTTTTTAATTCCAGCTTTTGTTTGCCCGCTGAAAAGGAGCCGCTTGTACAGAAATAATTAGCTGTATTATGTGTTGAGATACAGGCTTCTCCCTTCTGAGATGAAAATCCTCCCATTTATCTGACTTCATGAAAGTCCAATGTATCTCTGCACTTAGGCTCATCAGCAGTGAAGGTTTTACTGCATAGAGGGTGAATTCAGTGAGAGTGTGAGGCAAACTGAGATAATCTGATATTATTCCACTGGCTTTGTTCAAGACATTTTGCATATGTGCTATCTACTGTATAACTGCACATTCAGCTGAATATCATGGACGTATTGTTGTGGTGCTGTGCGGTACATCTTTTGGAATAAATTTACTAAACTGGCTACTTGTGAAACATTGCTTATGTATGTCCTGTCTTATTTTTTTCCTTCTGTCTTTTGTTTTATATTAACTTGAAGCATTTTTTTTATATCTACACCCCAGAAAAATCTGAATCGTGGCAGAGGTTAATTTAATACACTCTGGAAGATTGGTTAATCCATCTGAATCCTAACCAGAGGTACTTCTGCAGGCACCAGGAGTCACCTAGAGAGATTGTGGGGATGAGCTTAAAAAGTACAAATTGTGATTTTAATATAAAACATTTGTATACCCACACATAGGAGGAAAATGAAACATAAGTTGGATCACAAATTGGTCTAATTTATTTTCACAACGACTGCACAGGACTACATCAACATCAGTCCATTTTAACATCTAAAGACAGAGAGCTGTGACACCTAAAAGTCCGAACTAAGGTACATGTTTTTGTCACATTGTATACAGACGTCAGTGTGTTGTCAGTTCAGTTTAGTTACTCTCCCACTCTTTCATCTTCATCCAAAAATGTTTTCTCACTCAGAATGAACTGAATCATGGTTCAGTTTGATGTAGACCAAGACCACCTCTTTAGGTTAAACCCAAGTTTGGCTGTTTGGTCCGGAAAGGGGCAGGGGATGGAGTTACAATTACGGTGTTACAATTTTGGTTCAGATTAAACTGAAAAGTCAGAAAGTCTGAACCAAATGATGTAGGTGTGAAAGGGCCCTAAGAGTACTTGCAAACAAGTCGAGCAAGTGAGCAGAAAGGTCAAAATCAATGACTTAAAGTAATCAGTAAATGTTTTACAGCTTACTTCTCCAGTAGTATGAATGCACATTTGATCAAAACCTACTGAAAAAAGAGGGAGAGCCTAAACATTGACAATTCCATATAATCACTACGTCTCTGAATGAATTCACATGTGCACCTCAGTGAGATAGTTTTTTTGAACAATTCAATGAAGGTGTTCCCTTTTCCAAAGAGATAAAACAACACCTACGTAGGTACTCCGGACAAAAAATGTCTGGAACCACAGGAAAGATAATTTTTTGCAGCACAGCTAAAGACATTTGGAAAGTGTCCTCTGCTCTCACTGAGTCTGGGCTAATATTTGCAGTCTCAACACAAAGCCTTTTGACTTGTCTTTGATGACGACTTTGTCCGCCATAAAACCACTTTAGCTGCCTCTGGATGGAGGGCTTATAAAAGATTTATGTGAGAAATGCCATTTTAAAAAGTGTCAGCGAAGTATCACAACATGTGTGTTATTGTTCATTGTTGGGTGCAGCCAGCCCACCTCCTGAGGTCCTTGGCTTTTCAGATAAAGGATGATGTGAATGACCCAGTGTGACTGTTTGTTCTCCAATTTGTTCTGCAGTTTCTCTGGATCCTGAAAGGTGCCTTTGGCTTGAAGCAGTGCTGCCTCTAAGGCTGACTGAATTGCTTAACTGGGTGAGAAATGAAGATTTATCTGCACATCTGTGAGGCGCGCTGGGATCTTCGTCACGCAGTGTATCTGAACCTCTCAGTCGTACACTAACTGAAGAGAAAAGACACGTTTTCAGTCTTTGTTCGAGCACAAGTTAATTTCTCCAAAGATTTGTTTTATCCATCAATCGTTGCAGCTTTCAGTTTTATACAAACTCGCAGTATAAGATTGTGACTCAACTTATTCTGTGCTTATTTGGACTATTTTATTTATTCAGGCTTCAGCCTCACACTATCAACCAAACTGCCACTCCACCTTCATTTCCTGCCAGGCCCCAGCGCGGACGCCTCATCTGACCTCTCACACAGTGAACCCCATGAATGGACAATAGTGCCCTTCAGTGGGGCCCCATGACCATAGCAAAAGCCTGCAGCTGGAGCGCATAGCGAGGCTGCCCTGGCCCGAGGGTACGCTAACAGCTGAGAGAGATCACTGAACTGCCAAGGGGATTTTTGGAAATGCTCTGGGAAATCACAGATGTGAGGGATGAAAAGTGGCCTGGACGCCATGCGAGAGGATCAAGAGTTGGAGCCGTTTATTAGATGCAGTGGAGATGTGGCCTTTAACAGGTGCTCAGGGGCTGGTTGGTGGATCTGGAGCTGAACTGCATAAGGATGAACCTCTGGAAAGCCCCGGGCTATTTTTTCATGAAACAAAGGAAGCGGGGGATTAGGCCAGTTGCTACAAAATCCACTGGATTTCTCATTGGATGTTGGAAATAATGAAGGAAAATAATGTTTTAGGATGAAACGATAAAAAATTAATTCAGTTTTGAGGTACTTCTAATTTAATGCTATACTTCTAATTCACTACATTTCAGTGGGTAATACTCTTGGATAGATAGACAGATAAGCAGATAGAGCAGTGAGTTTATTTTTCTACATACACAATGTAATAACTCACACATCTCACATCTGTTTTCCTTATTAAACAGAAGAATATAACCACACCTTC
>JAJHUR010075822.1:0-13423 GCA_027495735.1 Lutjanus campechanus | reverse complement strand
GACACAATGCTGATTAAGCCGATCGGCTCGCGGTATTTTTCAATATATATCATTTTTGCTTTGCTTGTCAACCGGCGACGTTCCCGCGCTGGCGCACAGAAAACGACGCGTTTTACCTCACAACAAAAAGGGACGGGGAGGAGCGGAGAGTCTCATAGCATGAGGCAGAGCGCAGGTAGAAAGAGAAAGCAACGTGGCGGAGAACCCAGAGAAGAGGCCGAAACACGGTTCAGAAGTGGATCCTACCACAAAGAAAAAGCCTGGACGTTCGGCTGAAGGACTATTAACAAAGAAGGAAAGTTTGGCGTCCCTTTTCCTCGGTGGGGGGCGGGGTACACCTGGGCATACGTCATAAGTGCCGGCTTTATTGTTGTAATAACGTAGAATTACGCTAGGGGGCGACAGAAGTTACACACTATAGCTTTAAGTGTTTTATGTTCATTGTTAGGTTCATTAGTTTGTCCAATGGTTCCTTCCTTTGTTGCATGCAGTTTATTTATTGATTGATTTAAAGACAAAATGTTTAAATGTTAAAAAAAAAAATTGCAATCCAATAATCCACATTTTTACTAAATAGATCTGTAATCTGTTTACATATTTTTAACACAGTTGCCATTCATTTAGTAAGATCACGTTTTCTTTTTCTTTTTCTCATTTTATTTTATTTTATTTCTCTTCTTTAGTTCTACTTTTTTCTTCTTTTTCCTCTTTTCCCCCACCCCCATTTTTTTTTACTTTGATACACTTGGTGTCTGGCCAGTGGGCGTGTGCCTTGACAGGGAACTTCCCTCCCACTCAACTCATTAGTGTAACACAGCAAAGGTGTGCAAGTTACTCCTGTCTGACCCTGGTGAAGACCTGTGTTTGTCATTTTGGACTCTTTTTGCCATATAAAATAAAGGCATTTTAACTTTATACAAACTTTACAGTGTGCCTTGGTGTGTTTTTGAAGGAGCCTTGCATTTCTGATTTTTTACAAAGGCTGTTTGACCCAGGCAATGAGCCCCTCACCTGAAGTATCCAAAAAGCACCTGTATTGTGACCAACAGAAAGACCCAGCAGCGCTTCCACTCTGATGTCTTCTTGGCCCACCAGATGTTTCTAGTTTTAATTATTTTTTTAAAGATACAAATTGTTATTTATACTGTTTTATTTTTGTGTGTTGTCTCCTTTGTCTCTCTCACATTTCCTGTCTACCTTCACCTGCCTTGTCCAATCGAGGGAAAAGCCCCCCAAAATAATCTGAAAAACTCGCTAAATAGGATCCCCAATTATTAATTACTTTTCATAATCTGAGCAGACAGAAAGAGCAACTCTTTGCACAGGACGTTAATGGAATTTAGGATCTTAACTAATCATTTTGTATCTTAACTATACAATACATTAGGTGTGTGCTTTTGGCTCATGGCCCAACAGCAAGTTTCGTTTTGGCTCTGGAAGGGAAAACATCTGTCCACCCCTGATTCAGATATAACAAACAGTCCATGTTCCCTCACAAACAGCTGTTGGAAGTCCTGGAGCAGCTCTAATCCTCCATCAATCCAGAACAGCGTAAATGTGACTATTGTAAGATAAAACTGTGCAAGTCACTTTGAATTAAGACAGTTTAAAACAGTGTTTTAGTTTAGAACTAGTTATGGGATTTTTAATGTTTACTGATTTTTTCTGGTAAATAAAGTTATTATCAATGCTTGTTTATTAACTGGCCCCTAAAATATGAAAATAAAAGATTTACAAGTGAAAAAGAACAATAAAGAATAAAATAATGCAACAAAATGATGAAATAAAATAAAGGAGATAAAATATTACTAAAATTTAAAAAAATAAATAAAGAAACTCAGATATGTGATAACTGATGTTTGCTTTATTTAAATTCTTTATGAAGAAATGAACTGACGTTTTGTTTATTTTCAGTTAATGAGTTTATGACATTTCTGTGAATTATAAACATTTTCTTATCCAGTTTTCTTTTCTTTTCTTCATAATGCCTCTGTGAAGTTGGTGATATTGAGCTTGGCATGTGACCATGCAAATGCCTTTTTAAACAGTGTCCACATTTCAACAAGTACTGTCCCAGATTATCAGGCAGATTTCTTTAAATAATTTACTTCATTCTTAATTTTCATGTCATTTTAGGTTGCCAATTTTACATCTGGTCAATAAAAACTAGCCTTTTAGCTAATTCGGGTATATTTACAGTAATATTTATTAATAAGCAAAATTAATTCATTTTAATTAATTAACCCCACGCCCATGTCACCTGTCCATGCTGACAGCCAATCACTGACCGGTTTTCGAGTAGTCGGAAACCAAACAACTGAAACCTGGGCAGAGATCTCTCATTGACTTTGTTGGCGAGTTGATTTACTCTTTGGGGTAAAAATTAAATTGAACCACTAAAACTTTCTCAGATCCTAATTTGATATGTTTGGTGAAGAGGTCTTACTCGGGTCAAATTTTGAGATACTGAACTGAACAAACAGCTGTTTATTGCTGAAGACCTGAAAAGTTGTGTTTTTACGTATGTTGAACTCTGAAGAGTTTGGGGGAATATTTATTTTGGACTTTCCTGAAAATGACTTTCTCTCTCTTTTCTCTTCTTTGTTGTTAAATGTGTTTTTTCATTGTCCCGTCAATACACCGATTTCTACTGAACTTGTGCTGCATTTTCACCCTGATTATTTGTGTGCTGTTGTTCTGGTTTCATTTTTATGACTGAGTGTATTCATGCATCCATGTGGGGGAATAACCTTTAAAATTTCAAACAGGAAATTGTGAGATGAACTCTGGCTGGCACCATTTAAAACGATGATGAAATATTTTGCTGACAATTGGTGCATCATAGTGATTTTTGCAAAATGTTGAGCAAGGGGGAAGTAATGAATGACAAGTACTCAAACTGCCATGATCTAAACATTTTTTCATAGATTTGGCCTCATTCAGAGTTTTCCCCACAGTTTTAAATGTAGTTTACCAACATCCATCTTTTTAGACATGTTTCTTATATCATTCCAGTCTACTGACCTACATTTTCTATTCTTTCAGATGATCTGTGCTGCAGACTGTCGTCACTAACATGGCATCGAACGGCTCCGTTCATCTCTCCAGAATCTTTGGGACCTCTTGACTTTTTCAGCAGTTGTCACAGGTAGGCTGTTTGTAATACTATGAAACATTTCTGAAAATAATTACTATTATTGTGGTTGGCATCATTTTCAAACCATTATGTGCATTCTGTGTATAGTTGATCCTTATTTCTTAATTCAGGTTGATTATACACGTTTAGCTCTATTTTCATTTTTTAATGCATAGTTATTTAAAACACTGGTTAAAGTTTATGGTTTCATTGCCCTTTCATTTGGGACAATAATGCAAAATATAATGCCTCCATTACTTGTCACAAATCACTTTTGAGTGATTCTCGCAAATGTGTGTGTGCACAGTGCTTTGAAAAAGTTTTTGCCCCCTTACAGATTTCTTCTGTTATTGCTTTTTTGTCACACTTGCGTGTGTGTGGCATGGAATCTAATTTAAAAACTTTTTTTTTTTTCAAGATTGAGGTGAGGCTAAAAACAAAATCAAATCTCTGTAAACATTTTGTGTTTCTCCAACACTCTTTTTCAAATTTGTCATCATTCTCCCAGTGTATTTTGTTTTCAGGTTTGAAAACTTCAAATGACACAAGACATTAGAGGCATGACTAAGTCTGCCTTGTGCAGACTGGACTAAGGCTTTATAGACACACGGGTGCAGTCCAGAGCCCCAGTAACATTTTAGAAAGCTACAAAAGTAAAATGTGTTAGCCTCCAGTAGTCACCTCTAGCATTAACACTCAAAGACATTTCATACAGTTGTAACATGAGGGTTTGATGTGAACTGGTTGGATTACTCTGAGGAAGAAACAGCAAGATGACAACATAACTTTTATTTACTTTTCTCATAAATCAGCAGCAGCAGCTTGACAACACACATGTGACTGACGCTAGAAGGACTGAGGTAGGCTGAGGTAAATATGTGAGACAGATTTAGAAATTAAACTTTTTGAAGATGCTGCTGTGAACAGCAGCCAAGCCAAGAACCCCCTGCAGAACATATGTGTTCCCTGGAATAATTTGATGTAACCTTTCTTTTTTTCCTTACACTTCTATGTAGTCATGTGAAAGAACAACATTAGAGAAATATATTAGAAAGATATTAAACATGGGGCACCCCTGCGGCTCAGTCGGTGGAGCATACACCCCATGTGCTGGGGCTGTTGGTCCCCTGCGACGGCTGCTGTTTCGGCTCCAGCCTGCGGCCCATTTGTTGCATGTCATCCCCTTTTTCTCTGCCTCCTTTCCTGTCATGTCTTCAGCTGTCCCTGTTAAACAGGGGCAAAAAGCCCCCAAAATAATCTTAAAATAAGAAAGATATTAAACATATTTGCACCATGTCAACACAGAATACCTCTGACATCCATACATACATACTGTATACATACTTCAAGATTAAAGATATTTATTTGTCACATGCATATTTGTACAAGTACAACAGCAGTGAAACAACAACTTTGCAAACACATAAAGAAGGAAACGTGAAAATAAAATATGGTCATAAATGGCCCCTGGACCAGCAGTTTGAGACCCCTGGTCAAAGTCTTAGGAATAACATGATTTCTTAAACTTCTAGTCATTTTATGCATCATCAAATCCAAATATATCTCATAAATTTAAGGTTTTCAGTAGCTGATTTCTCCACAAACACTCCCCTCAGACAATCATTGCAAACTGCAAGTGATTAGCATATTTTGGCACTAGGGGGAGCTAGTACCCCACTGATGTCTCATACCGCTGTTTCTGCATGGATTAAAAAAACTAAAGAAGTGTGATCAGGGCCATGTACGATGGATTGTAACATAAGGACCTTGATAGAAAGATATATTTTTAAAATAGACAAGTGTAAAGAGATAGAGCATGAAAGTTATTGCCCTAGTTTAGTCATAGTCAAAATACAAGGTAGATTTGTTTATTATTATTTATGTAATATTATACAAGACAGGGTGGTACATTGAGTTTAAGTTGTAGTTCCCTTTTTTATTCATAAGAACATTAAAATAATATACAATGGACGGGTTGAATGAATAAAAATAAAACATGGAGGAGTACTGAGGCTGAATTAAGCACAGCCTGAGGGAAGATCTGTGGAAGACACATGACTTTGCAAAGAGTCTGACACTGACAAGTGCTTTTCTTTTTTTCTTTTTCCCTAAGGTCATTGTCTTCACGGGAGGACGTGGATGGAAAGTTACGTGGAAACATTCAAATAAAAGTCCAAACCTCACTAACCAAGATGCACTCAGATGATGTAAGAAGAGAGCATCCGCTGAGGAGAACTTGTTTTGCATGCCAAACAAATCGGGAGGCTGAAGCTTTTTGAAATGCACCGTGGCAAATCTAGCATGCACGCAGTGATTACACAACATGTTCCCCAACATAAATAAATCATGTCTTTTCCAAGCTGAAGTAAGAGCTTGGAGACACGTCCTGTTACTGACAAGTTCGTACAAGGAAGTAAATAATAAAGGAATTGTTATCCAATCAGTCACACACTAGATTAACATCATTTTATTATGTGTGTCCTTCCTCTCTATGTGATTAAGAAATGTGATTCACTCATCAAATAGCAAACTGCGAGTAGATGTGTTGAAATAATTCCCTGGAATACGGGGGAGACAGAGAGAAGGAAGAATATTTTAACCGACACAGATACGCACACACGTTGTGGCTTGTTTTCAGAGTAAACACCAAATTCTGCCAAAGTGAAGAGATTTGTTATCAGGTGTGGGCAAACAGACCTGAAAATTGTTTAATTTCAGAGGAAAGTGGTGCAACTTGAACGTTCGTTTCCACATCATAACCCAGTTCAGCAGGTAAACTTTCATAAGTTTTTGAGTGAAGGTATAAATGATTAAAGGGGATAGTATGATCAGTCACTCTAATCTGTTTAAATGGAGACATTGCTGTACTTGATCATTTACTTTGTAACTGTAGAACATGAATGGTTTGTACTAACAGGATGTTTATTCGCTGACACACTGCCCAAACCGCCAAGGCAGCCGCAGCTCAATCCAAAGACAATGAATCAGTGATTTACCGAGTTGATGAATAGGCATGGAACTGATGCTGTCATTGTGCCAGCTTCACAACCTACTGTATCTCACAATGACATCACAGATTACAATCTGGTCTGACTGGTTTTTAGTTTTATTTTCTGGTAATCTATACTTTCCTGTTTTATTAGGTATCGTACATACGTCTGCTTAAGTTTAAAAGGGATAGTTTGGGTTCTTTGAAGTGGAGTTGTATGAGGTGTTTATGCACAATCAATGTATTTCATTCACTAGATGGTGGTCGGCATGCCCCCAGTTTAGAGACGCAGCAGGAGTACCAGTATAGGGAGCTGTGGCCACCTAAAAAAAATAATGTCATTTTAAATCTACGCAATATTTAGAATATTTCCACTGCATTACCTTGGTGCCAGACAGGCTTCTCTGACTTGAAACCGCCATTATGCAAATATCACTCTCTCCAAACCAACTAGACTCCTTTGGCAAAAACAGTAATTTTACTTTGCAGAACACAGGAGTTGCTGGTCTCCAGCGGCCTCAGTCAGTTAGTTTGTTTTTGTTGTTGTGTGACTTGGGTGAATCTGAACTAACCCTTTAAAATCCCAAAGTCACACAATAACAATAACAAATTGACACATTGATTTTTTTTTTTAGGGGGTGGGCGTTTTTTATAGGTGGCTAAAATATGTGCAGCCGCTGACCCCGTCCACACCTGTCCACTCTTGCTGCTTCTCCAAACTGGAGGCATGCCAACCACCATGGGTAATACACTTACTAGGGACGAGTACCTCAAACAATCTCATACAACTTTCATTCCTGCTTAAAATAGCTCGACCTTGTCATCCTGCGACTGTCAATGTGGAACACACAGCGTCACCTTCTGTTTTCACTTTTCACACAAAAGTAAAAAATGCTACAGTACTGGTTTCTGGCGATGTATGGTGGCTTGGCGGGAATACGCTTGGCTGAGGCAGTTTCTCCAAAGATTTACCAAACCTGACAAAACCAAATAACCCGATGGACTCAGCATTAGAGTTGCATAACTTCCTTTTCCATTGCACAGCGGATCTTAACTCAGCTTTCACAAGATGACATTAGAGTGACTTTCTCCTTCTTCTAACAGTTGTTTTTGGATAATACAGTGAGGACACAAGAAGGGAAAAACAGAGTCACTGTCCATACATACTCACTGCACTGTTGCTGTGTTGTTACATAACTGTGACCGAAATGAAATGTGTTGAAAATCCTGCAGTGCAAGTTTCAGAAAGATGGTGGGAAGAGATTTTTTTCCGGTGATTAACAATGAGATAGTATGATACAGATTTGAACATGCAAGTGGATGGCAGTGTCACGCTGACAAAAATACGGAAGAGAACCTTCTTCTCTCTCAAGAACAGTCAGCTATTCACCTTCCCTGGGGATTTCTTTTTTTTTTCAGGTCAGAAAGAGAACAGAGATCTAACACCAGCCAGCTGCAGGCACTTGAAAATTGTTTTTCCAACCATGTGCACTTGTCTTTTGACCACCAAGCACTTCTAGAAATTTAAAATTAGGCTACACTTGGCTGTCTTTTCCCCTGTATCATAAGTGAACTCATGTGCTGCTCGCAAAGGAAAGATAATTTGCTGAAAAAAAAGACTAAGCCATGTCATCGTTGCAGGGAGGAAGAGATCTCAAGAGAGATCGGTGAGAGTGCAGCATTTAATTTTGCATACTGAAACAGCTGTTGAAGTGTATTTACTCAAATAAAAGTTTTATATTTCTAAGTAAAAAGAATACATGGTTTCACCAGGTTTCAACAAGTTGAGTTTAAGACTTTTGAGAACATTTTAAGATACCTATTTTAATACCTATTTTAATGTCCATATTGGCATAAAAGTATACAAAGGAAAATCCCAGGAGAGTCCTATGATTATTTGCAAAGTAAATGAATTTAATCACATATGACTGTTGTTCAGCTAACGTGTTAAGACCAGAGAAGCTTTTTATTGGGCTGCACAGCTTCCACTAGTGATTATTGGTTCCATATTGTTTTTGTTTTGTAGTTGTTACCACATGAATACAAAATTTATTCCCCAAAATAGACTTAAAAGCAAGATTGTAGTTAATATAACTTTCAAATTCTGATTATTGGACTTTAGACTTTTTAAAAATCTGTGGAAACTGTTAATAGACCCCTTTGATACTGTGATCAAGAGAGGTTAAAAGGCACCTCAGAAGGAAGTGAGCTGAGGTTAAAACAGGAAGGAAAGAGAGAAACTCGGGCGTATTACATTTTCACACTCATAACATTCTGCCTGCACTGCGGTCTGCTTCTAGCAGTCTGTCACATCTTCATCTTTCACTCCCTGCCCTCTCTCTGTCTCTGTCGGTCCCCCTCTCGATTGTTCGCGAGCATTCTCAGGATGAGAAACAGACCAGAAATTGCCAGAAAACGTGAGTGCGTTCTTCGTGTGAGCTGCTTTGCATTTGTTTGTGATCGTTTTGCGAGATCTCTGCACGTGCCATTTTTACAAGCCAGGTGAACCACATTAAAGGCATAGTTTGGATTTTTTTTGAAGTGGAGTTGTATGAGGTATTCATCCATAGTCAGTGTATTACCTACAGTAGATGGCAGTAGACGCTACCCCAGTTTGAAGAAGCAGCCAGAGCACAGGTGTAGGAAGCTAAGCAATGTTGCTTCTGTGGACAGGGTCAGCAGCAAAACAAAGTTTACCCCAAAAAAGCCCCACAAAAAATATGTGAATATCAATTTAAGTGATTTTCACTGCTTAACCTTGCTGTCAGACAACCTTTTCTGATGAGAGATCACAGTTATATAAGCCAGATATTGATCGACCAGACTCCTTTGCCAAAAACAATTCCAGCTGAGCATTTTTCTGTTGAAACGACTATGGTCACAGATGAAAAAACATTCAGAAAAGATTCAAAAGTGAAAGTTTTTTTTCACCAACTACAATGTGCAAATAATAGCTTATTGTCACCTTGGATCCTCACTAGAAAATACATAGGAATTTCTCAGCTGAAAGCCAGAACAAAATGCCACAATAGGTCTCAAACCCCGGTTGCCTGGAAGAAAGTCCTGTGTTACACTCACCCACGCACCACTTGTTGCTGTTCACTTTGTCACCCTTTATTATTAACTGAGGCTGTAACCTATACACTTAAGTCCTAGTACATGCACATGAGGCCATCCTATGTGTCATTATGCATTTTATTATGAAACATTAAATGCAGTGAAATTACATTTTTGTGTAGACCAGATTTCACCTTCAAGTGAAATAAGACTAACCAGAAATCAATGTTGAAATCTCAGTTGCTGTTCACTGGGTTGTTTTACTTCACAGAACACAGCAGTTCCTTAATCAGTTAGATGGTTTATGTTATTGTATAACTTCAGTGTTTTCGTGGTCTAATTTGGACTGACCAAAGTCACACAATAACACAAATAAGTACATAAGCAACTCCTGTGCTCTGCAAAGGTAAAAATACTGTTTTTGCCAAAGGAGTCTTGTTGGTTTGGAAAGAGTGACATTTGGCGTATATATAATGTCAGTTTCTTGTTGAAAGGGCTGTCTGATGGCAAGATAAAGCAGTGAAAATACTGTAAATATTCTGCCAAATAGTTGGTGAAAATCTTTCACCTTTGAACCTCTTCTGAACTTCTTTTCACTAGTGGACACAGTTGGGGTTTTTTTCATATGTCTTTTCAAAAGAAAAATGCTTACTGGGAACTGTTTTGGTTTTTGTCTGGTGGCTTTGGAGAGACCACTATCTGGCCAACATCTGAATGGGGGTTTCCCATTTCCGAAAAGGCTGCCTGACAGTAAAGCAGTGAAAATATTCTAAAAATTGTTCACACTTGAACTGATGTTGATTTTATTCTGTCCACAGCCGTACATTTCTTAGCTTCCTATACTGGTGCTTCTCCTTTATCTCCAAACTGGGGGCGTGCCAACATACAGTAGGTAATACACTGACTATTTGTACCTCATCTAACCCCACTTCAAAAAAATCTGACCTATCCCCTTCAAAGTGATTCATTTCCTGTTTGATTGTGTGTTTTTGCCAATGCCGTAGTTTTCTGCATCGCTGGTAAAGGGCAACTTATTGGCTGGGTGCAGGTCACAGGACAGACATGGCTGTGGCACACAAACACCAGCCCCTCTGTCTCCCAAACAAGATCCACATGACACATGGGCTCCATCCCTCCAGTAAGCCAACCAGAAAGCCCGCCCTGAGGCGTGGTGCTCTGTTGCCCAACAGACCTAATCCCTGAGCTTACTGCCTCTCATCTCGCCAAAGTCCCTCTTTTGTAGTGAACACAACTCATCTGGCCAATGAGGCTCACTGGTTGTGCACATACACACCAGCATGCCCTTTGTAATCCCCCTCCATTCTCTCACTCTCTCCCACTCTCCCCTGCTTTCATGAACAGACACTGTACAGTATGGGCATGGGTAATAATCACACGAATACCATCACAAAAACAATCGTCCCTGTTCTCTGTCACCCACTCAGATTCATATTCAAGCAGGGATGACAACGTTTCTTTTGTTCCTTGGCTATTTTTATCAGGAGTTTGTCTGTAAATAATGAAGAAAAGCAGTGACAGAACGGAGGAGAGAAAAGCAGAAATCAAGGAAGAAAGGTCATGCTTTATTTTACAGTTGCATCAAATTAGGCAAAACCCTAGAAATATGTTCTTTATTAGACAGTATTAGACCCTTTCTTAGTCCCTGATTAGACTTTATTAGAGGGTAATAAGAGACACGGAAATGTACTGTAAACTAAAGTGTGTTATTTCCATCTGTTAGACCCTTTTTAGACTTCATTAGAGGGTAATTAGTACAGCAGAACTGTACTGTAAACTAAAGTGAAATCCCATATTTGTTACAGGAGACAGACCTTCTTTGGCTGATACTATACAACTGACAGTATCCAAGACTGATGCCCAGTTTTTTAATCAAATCACAATATCTGCTTACAGTATTACAATAATTCTGTGTAGTCACCCGCTCACAAAATATTCTTCTTCCTCTATAATTTCGGCCTTTACTAGTTTGATCTGGTTCACATATTATTTTTAAATGAGGAAGCAGCAGAATTTTAGGTGTGGGTGTTTGGTTGTATAGTGAGTAGGGTGTAGTTGTGTTTCTTTAATGTCTAATAAATAACAATAATATAATTTATCGTTTTGTCTAATTTGGTTGAAAGTAAGGCTTGTTCTGGCTTATTAGTGTACTGCAAAATAAAGTGCAACTGGAAAAAGTATAACAATGTGATGAAAGTGATTCCGGGGAAATGTTACACTCCCATATTGTCCTAAAACTCCTTCAAATATGTGGCTTCTACTGTCTGTAACTTTACGGCACAAACCGCTGCAGGCCTTACATAATGAGAACTTAGGACATCTGACTTCTGAAAAGTTCAGATAGGCTGCAGCCACTCTTCACTCGGTTGATAATAGACATCACAGATGAGGAAAGAAGAAGCTTCTCTCCGTCCGTCAGATTCAGATCTAACTGGATCTGGCCAGTCTGCTGCCTGCCTGATTATCTCATCTCATTGTTCCTTGCACCTTTCTCTGTCGCCCTCTTCACTCTGGCCTCTGCCACTGTTTGGTCAACACATTCCTCTCCTCAAAGCTACTGCGAGCGCTGATCACATAATTAAGCGCTCATTCAGGCTTTGTTTTTCACAGACCCTGCGAGAACAGTGTGTGTACATGTGTGTGTGTGTGTGTGTGTGTACATGCGAGTGTGCATGGGCGTGTCAGAAAATGAAAGAGACACAGAGAATAAGGGTGAGAGAAGCGTAGGCAGTGGGACAGCCGCACAAAGCTGTGACATACGACTTCTGCCCTATAGTAACTTCTAATGGGTCATTTACATTTAAAAAGGCACCTGTTTGTCCCAATGCACTGTGGCTGTCACTGCCCTGGTTGCCATGGTCACACCTATAGGGGCTATAGCAAACAGAAAATAGCATGACTAAGCTCTTTACTATACATGATTATACATACCTGCAATAATGATGTACACAATGTACACTTCAGTGGATATACAGGTTTTAGTGTGGTAATGCAACCACAGTAGAAATGTTCCACATACGTCTTTACTAAGACGATAAGAACATCACTGCATGCAACATGTGTTTTAAATACATGATTACTTACATGATTCTATTATAGTTCTGAAATAGAAATGACAATTTTGATAATTAATTTAAGTTTGAATAACTTTTCAAGGAAAAATGCTGAACATCCAGTTTCACAGTGGTAAGAAACGGAAGATTTTCTCCTTTCAAAAACCTTTTAAAAACTTAAAACGGGTTTCCATATTGACACCGCTGCCTTTTTGAAATGATGTGAGGTGTTTTTTTTACGCAGGCTGAGTGTGTGTGCTGAATTTTAATACTGCACAGATGTTCATCATCATAAGAGATGTGTGTGATTAAAACTCGCCGCTCTAGCTAGTCAGCACAGGAAAATACGAGTCGGTTAAAAATAATTTTTAAAATCGACTGTTGAGTCCAGGATATTATGCAGCCACGCGCCAGGCAGCGGCCCTCTCCCTCCTAACGCTAATGTCCAGATGCAAACCAGCAAGTTGGAAAGTGGAAGGACAAATTGTGATTTGTGGCATTGGGCTACATAAATGAAATTTGAGTTGTGGTATGTTGATCTAGACAATGAAAATATTTTGCATGTAGGCTGTATGAAGAGACTGATTCATCATTTACAACAAGGGTGTGTAACAAGATTTTGACATAGTTCCCTTTTTGATTGATTGAACAATACCATGTATTGATTATTAATGCTCATTTTGTATCAGTTATTCATATTAATATTATATAATTCGAATAAACTGACATTTAACCACTGGAGCTACTACAAGGACTTTCATAGACTCCTGTCAACAAAAGTAATAGCTTCCACCATCGTCACCAAAAAATATAATGTCAAAAATAAAATCAAGGAAATACAAATCTCCTCTGCTTCTTTTTAACTGGTTAAAGTGCTTCTCACTGTGACTTTGCCTGGGAAAATGTAAACACAAGCTTAAATGTACATTTAAATTTCAGTTTATTCAATAAAGGGTTAATTTACAAAAGCAGATATCTTTTTTAAAATTTATTTTCCTAAATCACTTTTTTGTGCAGTCCAGGCAATAACAATCAAACCAAATCGATGTTGGTTTATTCATATTAACAATGGTGATTATCTGTTTGACCACTGATTTGCAGAACAAAGGTAACTGAGGGTGCTCAGATGCTGCGGCTTTCTGGAGAAAGAGGATTTGTCAAAAAAAAAAA
>JAJHUR010075821.1:0-26763 GCA_027495735.1 Lutjanus campechanus | reverse complement strand
ATAAATATGTTACATTGAAAATTTTTGAGATTTTATTATCAAACAAATTAACATTTATTACCACACAAGCACACACAAAAGTACCGAAAATTGGTACCGTTGAGTACTGATACCGATTCGCAGGTACCGGGTATCGGTACCGTATCGGTTCAAATGTGAAAGGTACCCATCCCTAGTAGCTATAAACACATGCAAAAAAATATATATTAAACCTGATTTCAGAGAAAGAATCAAATCAGAATGCTGCCTGTAAAGCTAACAAATGAAAACAATTTGCATATTGTTTTAGGAAAAAAAAAGTTTTCATATAGGCTCATATCAAACAACATATATACCAATATAGACCGATATAACTGTCATAGGCCAATATCGGGCTGATAATATCGGTCAAGTAATATATTGGTCAGGCTCTAGCTTTGTGGTCTCATGAAAACATTTGTATTTGTAACACATCACATAAGAGCTATGCATTCATTAACTACTATTTTTCTTGCATCACGACCACTCAAGTAGATATTGCGTGTCGCCTGTGTTTGACATTAACCATGGCCCTAAAAATTAAATGTAGGTGGCACCCAAGTTTTCTCAGCACCACAATGTTACAGTTCCACAAACATCCTGATCCCATCATGTCTTTCAGTTCAGTAATCTACAAAAACAGGGAATAGTAGCCGCTGCCAGCTAGCTACTGATATGTCGGGGCTACTAAAGTGTGGTTTTGCTAATCTTATTCAAACTGTGATCCTTGCAGAAGGATGCAGTGATGTAATGTACTGTGGTGTGTGCTTCTAGTTTCCTCAATTAGCTAAGAAGTTTTCATCTTCTTTGACTAAAACAGCGCCCTCAGGAAACATCACATCACAAGACCCCAAGTGTTGCAGTTAAGGAAGGCTGTGTTTAGTTGTGTTGTTTTTTGTATTATTTTTACATAAGTTTACATTGGGGCTTCCAAAAATTTATTTATATACCAGATTCCATGGCCTGTGGGGTGAGTACTTAAAACAGCGTCTATCCCTGATGTTCAACATTAGATACCAAATTAAGATTTTCACTAGTCTTTATTTTATTAATTTAGAAATGGCAATTCTGTTGTCGATCATTTTTGGACTTTCCCCTTTCCTTATTTCTTTTCCTCCTTCAGACAGAATATGCAGCTGTGGCGCTGTTGAAATACTCATTTCCTTTGTGGTTTTATTATCTATATGCTCCAGTAATTTGCAGTGTGGACATATTTGCTTAAAGTTGGGCCCCTTGGAGAGTGCGCCACACTCCTATTCAGATCCCACTTTACATGCAGTAAGGTGGGAGGTACAGCATAAGGAAGTATGTTGTCCTTCTCTCAATAGACGCATTCAATTTTGATTTGCAAAGCGTACCTGTTAAGAGCGCAAGGTCTTGTTGCCCTTTGTATTTTGAGGTGTCTGCCTTTCAGTTGAAGTAATCGCTCCTGCAGCATCATGCAAATTACCTCTTGGATGACCCCTCATGCGCATTGTCACTGAGGCCACACTGCTCATCTCCATTTAATTGAATTGAAAGGCAAAATTCTCACATTTAAATGCAAATGGTGCATGTCCATTAGAGTTGTCACACTTTTTTCCCAAATCGACCCTGGAGGATTGACTACTTTGCTTCTAATGGAAACTGAGCTACTGACGCCTGCTGTAATTTGATCAGTTGGTAGTGAAACCACAAGCCCCCTCCCCACACCATCGCAAGTTCCATTCGTCCTTTACAACCACTCCCACTCAGCATATCTCAACACCTGCTCTTTAATGAAGGCAAACAGAGAAAGGGGGAATAGCCAAATGAAACAAAGACATCCACCAACCCCTTTGGCAGCTGCAGGGAAATAGATCCAAGGTCATATGACACTGTTGAGCAAAGTCTCCCTGAGTTTTATATAGGCTGACTGCATATAGTAATATATACAGTACACATGTATATAGACTACTGTTCACTGTGTGTTGCAGTGACCCTTGGCACAGTATGTGAGGTCCTGTTGTCCTTGTACCATGTATGGTCTCATATATGTATACTTTATGTTTAACGTGTTGGTCTGTCTTTGCAGCCTTCTCACACGATCAATTCTTTGAATATACCTGGTTTTAAAGGGATTTAAAACAGAACTTAGCTGAGTTTTCCAGCATGAAACTCTGTCAAACTAAACATATTTCTAAGTGTAACTATACTCTTATATTATTGGCCACACAAGTATTTGACAACAGTATAATCATTAAAGATATTCTGATACTGCTATTGCCACAGATTTGAGCTTGGTATCATTGAATTTCTTTCAGTGCTGTTGTCAGAGCGATACCTGCTTTTCAGTCATTTCAGCTACTAAATGATACTTAAGTTTTTTTTTTCAATACTTTCTGTTGAAGAGTGCCAACAAAACGATTTTTTATTTCAGTAAAATGAAGTCCTAAAATGAGCAGCTGCACAAGAACTTTGCCTAAATAAGATGGTCTAGAATTGGCTAAATAATTATTTGAATCACAAATCAGCTTTTGTTACTCAACAGTTTTCAATACTGTGTTTTACCAACACATTATGGGTGGTACCAGAAAGTACTGAGGTTCGATACACTGATTCCATGTAGACCGACTTCACTAACAACCACTTACAGTGTTTTGTGTTGTAATGTAGATAAAGTCTTCCTGCATTTTCTTTTGCGGAGTACTATAAGATATTTTTAGCAATCAGTAGAGTGGTTGAGGTAATTTTTAAATCTGTTCATAATTTTAGTTTAGTCATCTGGTGGAAGTTGTGAAATTGTAGCTGCTTTGCATGTTGGAATTGGATGTTGACCTGCAGACACTTAGCAGGGTACACAGGTAGTAGTCCCCTTTATACAGCCAGTATATTCAGGGCAGAAATTTTGTGCCATTACGCGACCTTGGCATTCTGTATAAAAAGTACAAACAGAATGGGGATGTCATTGTTATTCTTGCTGTTAAGGTGGCAGCGGTGGTAGTAACAGGGCTGAATCGGGGAGTGGGCAGTTATCTTGAATTGAAAACATGGCAGCATTATGCAGCTGATTCAGTGTAAAACAGCAGAGCCAGCCTAATGACGAGCCTTCTTTAAGGCAGTGTTGTGGGACCTCTTTTTGAAAGGGGCTAATGTCTGTCCCTCCTTACCAAATAATGGCTGTAATATAAAAGAACAAAGATAAGATTTTGTTTTTGTTTTTTTGCTTCTGAAATATTATTGTGGATGGAGAAACCACTAGGTGATAATGATAGGATGCATATCATTTTCCCAGTTTAGTGCAAGTTATTTAAATGAAGTTTCCCATGTTTTAATGGAGTGCAGATTGGATATGGATTGGCCTTAACTGTATATTGCTGATATGGATGAAATTGAAAATGATCTGATCTGACCTACCAGCTGTTTCAAGTTAGGTGTAGGCTGTTTCATATCTGGGCTTTGCTCCTTGTACAAAGGGCCCGGCACTGAAGAGGTGTGGAGGTGAAGAGTGAGAGTTGTCTATTGTTAGTGGCTTTCTTGGCTTGTCTTCTGCCACTGCTTGGCAGAGGTCCAGGCTGGTGTCTGGGGCCTTTAGGTGCTAACTGGGCCACCGTGTCAAGGCCCCTGGGTAAACACAGCAGTAGACTGGGACCTTCGACAGAGCCTTGTAAAGGACAAGGAGGTGAAAGCAGTGCAGGAGGCTTTCCTCTCTATTGCATGCTGGCTTTTCAGTCTGCACAGTCATTGCGCTGCCTGCCAAAATCTCATGTAGTTTATAGTAGCATGCTGCCAGGTTGTGTGTCTGCCAAGTTTTTAAACACAAGCTGAGCGTAATCATGTTCTTGTAAGAGGGAGCTACCAGCAGACGAGGAAGGAAGAAAAAAAAGCTCTTGGCTGCTGCCCAGGAAACGTCACATTACACTAAAAGCAATGTGTTCACAGCTCAGCTTCCAACATTTACATTCTACACTGAGGGCTGTACGTCATCCAAAGCTGCTCACTTCCTGAATCACAGTCATCACAAGAAACCAGCAGTACGCAGTGTGTCTGTCAAAGCCACTGGCTAGTAATCCTAAATGTTGTACTAGTGCACACACACACTGCTTCATATAGGAAGCATGAGCAAAGTCCTGTTTGTAATAGTGATTCATTTACACAGTATACTAGCGAGCAGAGGCACAGAGGCATGTTGAAGCATATAAATTGCTTTACTTTGGATAAAATCTCTTTTGGAGATCACTTGCTCAGAGCTTAGCACTTTTCTGCTATCCAGCTTTTCTTGATAAAAGGTTTTGAACATTTCATAAATATGTTATATATGTGTTACAATATTTACATAAAGTACCGAAATTAAACAAGCTAAACAAAACGGCTGTTGATCACTTTGTCATGGCAGCATGCTGCTGCATGTTTCGAATATAGAATTATAATAGAAATACAATATTTGAGAGTTTATAATGAAAAAGTGGAATGACGCTTTTGGATTTTTTTTACAGCACACAACTGTTGGATCCACTTGTATAGAACTGAAGGCATTGTATTGAATCATTGAATCATTTGAAATGATAGAAAAACACATCAGGCTCCGACCTGTAGCTGATCTGGTTAATAGACAATCACACTGTGAATAGTACTATGGACCATGTCAACTGCAGTCAATAATTTCAAAAGCCACGTTAGTAAATGATTAAAGAGTGGCACAGAAAATTGAATTATTAACAGCAGGGCCTACAGTGAATGTAGGTTATTATAAGAGCTACATGTTGTAGCCTGGAGAGGATAATAGGAATGTGGCTCCACTGTTTGATATCCTTCAATGGGATGGAGCCTTTAGAGCAGAATCTTTTCATTTGCACTTCATTATTTGACAACAGAAATATAATCTTGCCTTGCCTCGTTAAACTTGAGCAGGTACTGTGTGTGATTCTTTATGACTGAAATATGCATCGTTTGTATCAGATCACAGTGGTCTTTTCTAGCAGTCAGCATATAAATGTGGAGCATGGTCCAATAATGTTTGTGGCAGATTTGGGATGCCCCTAACCCCCAGCGGAGCCAGCCTTGATTAGCCAGCCATCTGGTCAAACAAAGACATCTCAGGTTTTCCTGCCCTAAATAAATGTGATTAGAAAACCTGAAGAAGCTCAACTCAGGAAGGATGTGTGGTCAGATCATTTGTCTAAAAAAAAAGAAAAGTGGTAACAACATGTATTAAAAGATTGATGGCGTACGATTGCAACAAAATCTACTGCATTTGGAGGCAGACATTAAGTAATGCATGCATACTTAATATGAGTGATCATACTTAGAAAAATGTTGAAGGCAAATTAGAACATCAAATTGAGCTAATAGTGAGTTAGTATGGTTGGAAAAACAATTTAGTCTTTAGTCCAAACCATAGTCATATACAGGCTAACTGCACACCATAGGAGCTGGATTAGATTAAAATAAGGGTGACTGAATGTGAACCATATACTGTGCAAACATCTGCTTATCTTGCTTAAATCTGTCAATTGCATTGATTGGTTTTACTGTTCTTAGTATGTGCTTTTGGTGCTGATATATTACATTCAGTATAGTCTGTTTGTTTTGTTATATCATATCCTCCCAATTTCCACATGAGAATCATTACAGTTTTATCTAATCTGATCATATATACCGAACTTCTGTGATGTCTGTTTATGGGCTGAACTGCAGCTTAAGCAAGCATTTAAGTGGGCTCTGTATTTCGGGCTGTCAGGTGTCAACAATTTAAATATCTCGTTTGACTAGACATAATAATTTACCTGCCAAATATCATTTCCTCCCAAAGCGTCTTATGCAGAACGGTGACTTACAAAGTATGTAACATGATCTGTGTTTGTAAACTTGGAACTTAGAAACGCTAAAGGAAGGCTGGGCTGTGTATGTGATAATCTATATATCATTAGGGCTGCACAATATGTTAAAAAAAAAGAGTCATATTGCAATTATTTTGACTGAAATTGCGATATGTGATATGACAATTTTTATTTTCAATGAAAAAGAAAAATCTTTTAAAAAATGATTTTGTGACATTTGTTGTGATCTGTCTGGGTTCTGTACCAAACAAATGTTTGCTTATATCTGGAGAACAAGATTTTTAGGCCAGGGCGTCTCTGCAGCATCACAGAACTTCACTATAATGCTGTTTTCTCTCATATTTTTCCTTTTTCAAAAAATTGCGATTTAGTTCTGGTTCTGCGATTTGGATATTGCACATGGTCATATTGCGATTTCGATAATGTTGTGATTAATTGTGCAGCCCTATATATCATATCAGTATGATTGATTAATTATCATTATTGCTGATCAAAATATATTAACCAACACATTTCAGAGTGGACACAACATTGTTTCTGAGGTGTTTGCAGTGTTTTTTGCAGATACAAGTGATGCAACATGTCAGGAATGGTTTTCCATAGGACATAGGACATCACAATAAAAGGTGATTATGGTAACCAGTTAACTGTGTCTGCTACTTCTTTAACATCTCCCTAGATATTTGAACCCATTGTTATATTCTTGAAATAAAAAAAACAGTAATACATGAGATCAGCCCACTCTTTTAAGATATTTGTAGGATACAGCTTTTTTTCATATTAAAAAATGGCTTAAACTTCTTATCCATTTCCAAAGTAATGCAAGCATCATTTATCATCCATATTACCGTGGCCCATAATAATCACTTTGCTGGTCACATAGTCGTACAGTGTTGGGTTACAAAAACAGTGTTCTAATTTTAAAATGGGTCAAAAAGTGTAAATGACAAATTAAAAAATAAGTTTTAAGGTGCTCTTATACAGGATGACTAGCAGTGAACTTGATAGCTACTGGCTAATAATGGTTACATAATGATTGCATGACTTCCACTTCAATGGCAGTGAAATGACCCTCAAAAGTTTTTTTTCTTAAAGTCTGGTGCAGTGATACTAACTATGAGTATGGCATGATTTGGCTTTTAGGTTTTTGGCTGTCTCTGCCATCTTTTGAGTGTCCAGTAGAGATGTAGTGGTTCGTCGGCCCCTGGAGATGAGCTCCAGATGCGTGACGGGCTGCACCATCCCAGCCGGGGTCCCTGGGGGGTACTGGCCTGTCAGAGGTGGAATGCCCCTGCACACTTAACGCTAGCTGAGAGGAAACAGATACCTCTGGCTCTGAGCAGAGAAATCGCTCCCTATCGATTAGACTATACAGAAAGCTGTGAATTGCGCTTATGGTTTGAACATTTGATACTGCAGATTCAGAGAGATAGTCATAACACTAACTTCACTGATGGAGGAAACCCTGAGAATAATGGGACTGGTTTCTAGCTGTCCCAGGCGTCTTTACCCCACTGCCATACAAAGAAGTCATTTACCCATCTGACTGCAGGCGTTGTGACCTCTGTCATTTCATATGTAATTAGATGTGATGTGTCCTAATAGTAGTGAAGGTTTTTTGTTGATTGTGAATGTATCAAGTTCCCGGCGCTGTCAGTATAATGAGAATGTATATAAAGGCCTATCAGGTCTGTGTGATGTCTCCAGCTGCCATTAGCATGGGGGTGAAGTGGATGCTTGCTCTTTGAAAGATGTGAGATATGCAAGGTATTTTTAGCCAAAGCTTTTAACCCAGAAGAAACGACTAATAGCTGCTCTGACCTGAATGCAGCTGTATAGCTTTGCTGCTCAAAGCAGCAATGATTACAAGGGGTCCAAAAATTATGATATAAATAGTTTTGCTGTACAATACTTTTAGCTTAATATACTGTGAGAATATGAATTTGTATGTTTGTGGAATGAAAAGTACTTTGCATATTGCAGACAACTTAATATGTGTCACTGTACACTTCACAGAGCAAAACTAATAGCTTCAAATCAAATTATCAGTGAGGGGCACTGAGGGGGCCCCATGCAAGTCTGTGCATAGTTTAGTTGGAAAATCTAGTCTCTGAGGTCTATTTTCTTATGGGCCTGAAACATACAGGAAAGGGTTAACTTGTGGAGTACTGTATGTGGTGGCACAGATGTGATTCACTAAAATGTTTGCTCTGCCTGTGAAAGGGTCTTTGAACCAATGAGTGTGAACTTCTGGCCACACCAGCCTATAAACGTTGCATTTGTGTGAGGCAGCGAAAGGGGCCAGCTAGTGTAATGGGGGATGGGGCCTCTGCCTGTGGAATGTGGTGTCTTGGTGAAAGGGCTGGAGCTGAACAAATGCAGTCAGTTTATTTGGCAAACCAGATTTGCTGGTCACCAACAGACATGTTTACCCAGGAACTAAATATGCAGATCCGCCCATTTCTTTCAGATATGCGTGTTTCTTGTTGGTTACACTGTGGTCTCTCTTTCTCTCTTTGGGTGTGAAATTGGATGAGGTGAAATAGTGTATTGATAAGCATGTCTGTTCGCTTGCCTATTTTCATTCTGTCTTTCTATCTGTGACCACCCCCCCACCCCTTTTTTTTTTCTCTGTTTCTCTTTTTCATCTTTGTAATTGGAGTGATTAATGGAGGGAGGGGTGGTCTTGCCTGGAGGCCTGTTTTTCAGCAGCCCTTTCAGAGATGCAGCACGGCTGAAGCCGGGGCAGGTAGGAACACGTTCTGCCCCTGGACGCTTAGCCCATTGTCCCTGCCACTTTGTCTGTTCCCTCAAAGCCAGAAATCTCTTCCAGCTATAATACAAACATGACCGGACACTCTGAGGCAGGCATGCCCCTGGGTCCTGTTCTCTGCTGCTGGCCAGCTCTCATGTGATATGTGACCTTTTTTATGCTCCATAATAATTCTTAATGAGAGCAGAGAATCCGTAGTGGATCTGTTTGTAGGTAGGAACTCTCCCATATGTTCCCAAGTGGCAGTGAGATTTACTTCCCTCTTGCTGCACATGGAATCACGATTAGCCCGAACCTTTGTTGGCAGTAGCGTATGGCCAGCTCACCATGAGATCTTTTACAGTAGTTAGCAGATAAAGAACGCCATCCGCTCAGCCCAACTCCCAACACCCCCCACCCATAAACCCCTCCCCGCGGAAAGAGGCACTATAAATGATTCCCGGAGTCCCGCTGTGGGATCAAGGCCTCAATTATTTGATTTGGATTAGAGATTGCTGCCCCCCACAATGCTAGTTTTTACAGGCATGCTGAGAGGAAGCAGATTCGCTTTCTTTCAGAGCATGAACGCGACTTTGCAGATGGACTTAAACTAAACGCATGAGGGCTCTTCTCTTCTCCAGTATATGAGGAAACAGGCTTACTACTGTATGGCATATGTAAACACAGATCCAGTTTTCCTCACAAATGAATGTACAAAGTCAAATACCTATTAAGTTGTCTTTACATTTTAGAAAAAGAGGAACCTGCACCCAGAGTATTTTTAATGTTTCTTTAGTCAAATGTAGAAAATAAGAAAGTTTAACCACTAAGCATGTGTGTAGCCTCTTTTCTGGCTACCTGCCATGTATCACTATTGTTGGCTGCAATCCAGATTTCTGCTTGAGGCCTTGATTGTGATTAAATTACTGCCGCTGTGTCTGTTTAAAAGATTTCCCTCGCTGAACTGTTTTGACAGGCAGCAATTTGGCTAAAAAAGATTAGTCCGGGAATGAGATGTTAAGAGTACCTGTGGGATGAGAGGGGCTCTCCTGTTATTGTGAGGTCCTGTTACTGGTGTACAGGAATGTTGGTGAATTTCACTAAAGTCACCCTCCCTCTTGTGTCTCTTCTGGCAGAGCTTGCACAGACATTTTGTTACTCGTGATTTACTGCCCAGGGTTGCTATAGGGATTTTCCTTGAATGTGCATGTATTTAGTTTTAATTGAGAATAGGTGTGGCTGTTTACACTGTGTTTTTTGTAGATAACTACAATTTGATGAAGGTTTACCATGGAAACCATCACTGTGTTATTCAAACGTTAGGGTGTCCTGTTGGCGGTAAAGGGGTTAGGTCACCGTGGGAGCTGTGATCCTGCCCTCATCTCAGTTTCCCTGGCGTGGCGGTAGATGACTGAGGATGATGAGTATTGACGTGTGCTGTGAGATTGCGTCCGGAGGGGGCTGGGGACTTCCCTGTGTTTGCACATCCAGGGCTATTGATTTGGACCTCCTGTTCAATGGCTGTGGCCCAGGGGACTTGGTATGCAGTGTGGAGCTGTGTAGGGTGGGACACAGAGAGGCATGACAGTAGCTCAGAGTGAGAAGACAGGGGTTGGGGGCATGGCTCAGGGCTAACAGGGGTCTAATATGGCAGATACACGTGCCTCTCTTCATTAGGCTTTGTTTAGTCTGCAGGATCACACTGGCAGGCTGCACAACAAAGACTGTTTTCAGGTCCACATTTCCGATGAGCAATGGTGTCACTTGTTTTTTTCTGCCATGCCACCAGCCAGAGTCATCAAGCTTGTTATCTATAGTATGGAAATGACCTACTTCATACAGGTCCAACATTGGCTACACAGGATGTAATTGGCTGCTGACCTTTTTCAAAGCACATGTGGAAAATTACTTGATCCAGTTTTTCCCCTTCTTTTATTTTCTTGTGATGATTTTGTAAAGTGAGTCTGACACAATGAATATTTCCTTAGCTCAATTTTAGTCCACCAAACCTCCCACTTGAAGGGTGAAGGGAAATCACATGATGCTTTTATTAAGAACAAGCCTCTTCATCTAATAACAGCTGCACTATCAAATTGGAGAAGTGCTGTCAACATCCTGAGCAATCAATGCCATCCATCCCCCACTCTCTAAGCAGCAGCCATTAACCCTTCTTGTTCCGGCATGCCTGGCCTCACTAAAATGGTGGCTCTACTACTCTACTCTCCAGACATCTTTCTATAATGGCTGCGTAGAATTACCCCCAAGCTATGTATTGACTTGTGTTGTGTAGTTTGTCTGATGCCGATAGAGGGATATGCAAAGAATGTCAACTTGTTGCAGAGGGAAGGATGTCCACTGTAAAGTGCAACAGTATTGTCACATGAATACACAATTCAAATGCATGGTTTTCACAACTACTTCACTCAAGATTGAGTATTTTAGAGAACACAGAGGAATATAAAAAAGCCAAAACTAGAACTGTAGATCAATTTAACTTCAGAGGACATAATACAGAATAGAGCAACACAAATTCATTTAATGTCGGCACTAGAATAATAGTGAAGGGTGACTTATGACCCATTTTTACAAACTCTGCAGATTGAAATCAAATGAAAACATGGTGACCACCTAGGCAACCCACACAAACCTATGAACTCAACAACCATTTCCACAGAGAGAACTTTATTATGTACAGAAATACTGTTGAATATATGTCAAGCTCCCCCCAGCCAGATGACCAGCTACTGCTCACTTCTGGTCATCAACCTTATTCTTATCCCTGATTTGGCACTGTGACAGTCAGTCACGTATGGCCATAATGTGATTAGCCCACCCACTGCCTGTCCAGTAAACCTGCTAACAGCATGAGACACAGAGAGGAAACATGGGCTGCTTAAACATATGAAGCCTTCTGTTCATCCTACACCCAGCATACGCACACACACACACACACACACGTACATGTGCATGCACACACTAGCATGCGCAGGCAACTCGCATCCATAGACACATGGACATGTTTAATGCTTTCTTTGAATATTAGAATTTCATTTGACCTAATTGAATTGCAGTTTGGATAAATATACTCTCAAATGTCTGGCTATAAGGCTGGAAAGCAAAGCAAAAATCTACACTGCAGTAACAAAGGCACTTATATTACACATACATAAACATTAAGACACATGCTTTAAACATTTAATTTGAAACAGTTCTGAATTATATCAGGCAAGCCGGGCGTTGTACGTGTGTGGGAATTTCTTTTTTAAAGAAGTAATTTCTGGGTGGAGTGCTGGATGTGATGAAGGGGCTGGGGTGACTGATCATAAGGAGTTGTCCCAAAACATCAGTATCCACTCTAACTTGACAAAAAAACAACATAGTGTTAACATTCCTCAGCTGACCACGCTCCCAATTCAAGAGCCAACATGTCTATTCATGGTTAACGGCCTTCATGTTCCAATTACTGTGCTTTTTTTGAACCAGCTGGGAAGGCAGACGTGGTTTCTATGGATACAACTGAATTTATTTGCGTTATGACAAGTGACAGCAGAATTTATACTCCCAGACCCCAAATACTCACATAATAGTTAGTCCAACAGTAGTTTGGTTTTATCTGTAAGGCCATTTTCATCATAGCAGCTTCTACAAGTGAGCACTCTTTCAGTTTGGTCAAAGTGACGCTACAATAGACAGTTGCTTGACTGTTTGAACAAATTTGAGTGGTTATGTTGTTTGGAATCTATCATGGCTTGACAACTTCTTCTAGTTTATGCCGTAGTAAACCAATTTGATTCAGTTTAACAAATGGGACATATACATGTTAAAATGATAGTACATTTAGTACATACAGTCGATATAAAGCATTGATAGTTATTGATTTACTACCTCACCATGGAGGTCATATTTTCAATTCAGTTTGTTGGTTTGTTTGTCTGTTTGTCAGCAGGATTATGAAAAATTACTGGCCCAGTTTTCATGAAACTTCAGGAAAGGGTGTAGAATGGGCCAAGAACGAACCTGTTAAATTTTAGAACAGATCTGAAAGATGGGAAGATGAAGTATTTTTCACTTTTGTTACCAATGCAAGATACGTCAACTGTCCATGGAAAAATTTACAGAATTTGTCACGCGTGCAAAAGCTTGCAATTAAAGTGCATGGTGGATATACATAATAACAGCCACCTCAAACATAACTGTGTGCAGTAGATATGTAAGAAATAACCAATGTCTAAATTATCACAGAGGAGAGGATGGAGCAGAAAGCCAAAGTCTGCCACTGACTGGACTGTGATGTTCTGTCACTGTAGACCTTTGTTCTTGGTTGATGTCAGGAACACCTTGACCCCTGTGCTCTTTTAACACAGAGTGTCCCTCAGGGAGGCATGAGTGTATGAGTGTGTATGCGTGTGTCTGTTGGTGTGCATGTGGTTTGTGTGTAAACATGTTTCTGTTCACCTAACAAATCCAAGGCCAGTAACCCAGCAGCTACTGCCTGCTCTTTTGTAGTTGCACCTGATTCTAGTGAGCTGAGTTAATTCTGATGTTGGAAGGGTCATAGTAATTTATTTTGGACAAGACCATCTGTTAAATGGTAGAAGCTGTTAGACATTATAAATCACTAAATACTGTTCACAGTTAATGTAACTACCAGTGTGTCCTGTATGTACACACACACATACACATTCTCATTCTGTTGTTGCAAATGTGCTCTATAAATAATGTTTGATTTTAATGGATTTTAGGGTTTGAGTTTAGGGTTTTATCCGCAGAGACATTCACACAGGTTTATCTAACTATTGATATTCAGACATAACACTGGAGAGGGATTGCACTTTGTTGAGATTAGCCGAATGCACTTGCTAACAAGCAGACTGATGGTGTTTCCCATGTAGCTTTATGGTTCCTTGTTTGGTTACTGTAAGAGAAATTACACAGTGTCGACCTCGGGGTCATTACATTCTGCACCTTTCATACATTCAAAGTTTTTTTCACGCAAGGCAAGCATGTTAGATTATACCTGACTGTGGTCTGAATTATCTTCTCTGTTATAATCATTTATAATGGTTAAAGGTTAACAGAGGTGGTCAAATTGTGTGCAAAGGTCCATAAGTCCTCCTAATATACAATACTGTATATAATTTACCATCATGACGACCCTGTTGTAATCTCTATGACACACTATAAATGATGTAAGCTGACAGCACAATATTTTTGATAAGGAATGAGCTGTGTTAAGCCAATGTGACAAAATAATCACTTTTTTTTGAAAATGGATATAACTTCTTAGAGGATAACAATCTATTGGTTTATGAACATTTTGGGGAAAAAAAAACTTTTCATGCAATTTGAGAAGGGAAATAACTTTTTTCACATGTATTAGTGTTGTTAATATCAGTGTGTGTGAGCGGAGTGGAGCGATGAGAGTTTCCACTCTTTGCTCACGAAGCTGTTTAACCATGCTGCTCCCCAGCTCAAACCTGCTCCAGGCCGCTCCGCTTATTATCGCTCCACGCTCAACTGAGATTTCATCCTGCTCCACTCAAATCGTTCACTCCAAAAAAGAAAATTCTGCATTGTAATTCATAGAGATGCACCGACTCCAATTTTCTTGGCTGATTCCGATTTCCGATTTTTTTTTAAGGGTCTGACCTGCCAATTCCGATTTTGGCCAATTCCGATTTTCAGTTTTTCTAAGAAATATAATTCACAAACATTTTTGCAACTTTTCTTTTAAAACTAAATTGGATGTTCATAATGAAACACTGACTATTAAATTACTTGTATATTTTCTCCAAAAGTGCTCCAGCCAGGCCTTATTATAAGATTAAATTAATATTATGTACTAGAAGAAACGCAATCTTGCAAGATTTTGCGGGACGCAATTTCACGTGATCTTGTGTAGAAGCCGATGTAAACAAACCGGAGACAGACGCGGTGCAACAGTTTGCTGTATTAAAACGTTGCAGTGAGAAAAACAGTTTAACGAGTCTGGATGAGAAAATGTTTGAGGAGACGCATCAACACTGGTTGTTAATTCTTCACCCAGAACTGGAGGTTAGATTTTAAATGTCAGTCTGTGAACAGCAGTCTGCTGCTGGCTAACATTAGCACGAAGAGCTATTCTGCTGTTCTGTCTCATTGTAGACTGTCTGTCTTCTCTTTATCCTGTTCTTGGAGTCGGTCGCTAACACTGACTTCATGCGAGCATATGTTTGAGTGTGTGCTGCTATGATCAGCACTGTGGTGGGTGTGACATTACAGCCAGTGTGTGCTGCGCGCATGACGCGACCATTGTGCAGAGTGTGTGTGTGAATATAACGGGCACGGAATCGGGTATGTGGCGCTGACCAGGGCCGGTCACGCTGAAAACCGTCCGGTTCCGGTCTCTGGCCGGTCAATCAGTGCATCCCTAGTAATTCAGCTTTAGTTTAAACTGTAGCGTGTCAGACAAAACGCACTAAAAGCTTCAATATACGTGTATTAATTTAAGTTTCTATGGCGCACTGCAGGCTTCAGAAATTCCAACACCACAGAACCTGTATCTATTTATTTCTTCACTATTATTATTGCTAATAGTAGTTTATTTCTTTAATAAAATATTGTCCTCTGGGGGGGGGGGGGGATCCTAAACCTTTTTTCAGCTTAGTCTATATAATGACTAAACAGTGCACAATATTCATGTTTTTGTATTAAGCTGTTTTTGTAGTACATCAGTTTCACTCAGTTTACATCAGCGAGGACATTTTAGACCACAGCAGATAGCAAACTGAACACTGTGACACACTGAGGAGATGAAGAGAGAGAGACAGCTCTGGACAGTTCATCAACAGGAAAATGGTGTGGGTGTCTGTGCAGTACCTGAGTAAAATTGGAGCAGGACGGAGTGGGAGATAAGGCGATGCTCCAACCTTTTAAAAAAGCTCCTCCGCGCACCATCCAACCCTACCCTGCTCGCGCTCCCCGTGCGCTCCCAGTCTGCTCATATGCACTGGTTAATATACAAGTTAATTTCCACCCTTATTAATACTATTACCATGTTGGAGACTGTTTTGATTTAATGACTCCTCCTGTTAGGAGCTTTAAGAGAGGGTGTTGGCTGTTCTAAATAGCAGTTATCAAATTTTGTAACAAAAGTCCTTGTCCATTTATCCCTATCCTGAAACGAAGCATTTGCAGTGGGTTTTCAAGTTGATGGCTGATGAGTATTTGTTTAGAGAGCGCGAATGTTGACAAGCGTTACACGTACAGAGTGAGAGGATGAAAATGATTTGCTCTCAGGGGCCTTGACAACCTTTGCCCTGCCAGCTCTCGTTTCAGGCCTTGTAATTGCCACTGACCAATGGGCTCCTGTTTGAAACTAAACCCTGGGCTGCAGCTATTAACGTCTCCCTCCAAACGGATCTTGTTTTGATTCCTGATGCTTTTATAGGTTTTGTCTTTAGGAGACATTCCTGGTCGGCACATACCGTGCACCCCTTTCTGCCCCTATTTTCCTTCCTTCCCGTCCTGTGGGGCCATTGCCCCCCTCCCTGCACTCACAAACATACACTCAGCAATGATCAGTCTTTGACTCTGTGTGTGTGTGTGTGTGTGTGTGTGCGCTCTAGCTACTGACCAGCCCACCCTCTCCTGGCCCCTCCTGACAGCCAGCTACACTCCATGAACTTGGCCACCCGTCACAGCTGCGTTAAGATTGAAGGATGGGGGGCCCTTGTATCCAGCTGGGTCGGAAGACATGGGTGGGGGCAGGGCAGGCCCAGATGCAGATGGTTTAGGTCAAATGGAGATGTTTGAGGATGAAGGGGGAGGGGGACACAGGAGCTCAGGGGCACAATAACTCCAGAGGTTACTCCTCCAACCCCTGGAAAAATGCACTCTTGGAGTTTGAGTATATATTAGTTTTCATGTGTTTGTGTTGCAGAATGTCAGCAGTTGTTGTAACTAGCTTAGAGTTTAGTCTGTTTTTTTAAGCCAGCGATGAACTTTTTGACCTATGGTCAGTATCGCCCTGATGGGATCTCTTTTTTAAAACATTTTAGAAAAAAAACATTAGAGGAAATGTTGGAAATCCAATCACAAATTTGCAACGACAGTAGTGGTGGAACCAGGCACCAACTCCGGTTCAGTTCTGACAAGGGACTGTCTTTCATGACATAATCTTTTTCTCTCTCTCTGCCTATACTTTCCTCTCTTATCTGTACGGTCATGATCAAATAAAGGCAAAAAGGCAAAAGACTAATCTCAATTATAGACAATCATGTTACTTTTCAAAGACTCATAAGTAATGAAATGAGATCACTACAGATTGGATCCTATCTGAATGTGTTTGTAACACTTTCTGTTTGTTTACTGACCTTATCTGTGTTTTGTCTCTTGTCTGTTGTAGAATGGGAGTGCAGGCTGGGCAGATGAGGCAGACAGTAGCAGAGGAAGAGGAGAGGCCTCCAGAGACTTTGCTAAGGTAAGCATTTGGAGATCACCATATGGCTTCAGTGGGTTCAGTCATTTAAAAAGACAAGGAAATTGTTGCAGCAAATAACATTTGTTTATTCATTCAAAAGTCAAACTAGTGGAAATTGTGAATAGGTTAACTTTTTGAAGCATTATCCAGACCAACAGATGTGTCATCTCACCTCCTGTTAAAAGTTGCACTTGAGCACACCACAAAGATAAACAAACAGGCAATGTCTGTTGGTCGGTGACATGCATGTATGTTCTGTGCCTGTGCGTGAGGAAATAACTAGTCTGTATTTATACAGAGATGATTATGCAGAGATGAACAAAAGAAACTTACCCAACCATTTTTACACCACTGTAAATCTGATTGCAACAGTATAAATAGTTCCAATGACAATTTCACATGCTGAATAGACCAGACAAGTAGAGCCAACGATGCCAGACACACAGAAAGAACTACAGATGACTGTTGGCTACATGCAGTAGTCAACTGACAAGTTTGTGCACTGGGGCACTAATAAGTTTCTGTTTCCTCTTTCAGCTGTATGAACTGGACAATGACCCCAAAAGGAAGGAGTTTTTGGATGACCTTTTCACCTTCATGCAAAAAAGAGGTAAGAGTACTCTCTAAAAATCCACTTTTTTTTTTCTTTCCAAGAAACAGATGTTTCTTTGCTTGTGCTCTCTATTGCATTGATGTTGTTTTACTTAATACACTTCGATATTGGAGGCTCAGTTGGAATTTAGATTAGATTCAAATGAATTCTCCACATACATTAGGGTCATTTTCCACAAACATGTTTCCCTTTTGTGTTATAATTTGGTGAAAGTGTTTGGTTGAAGGGTACTTTGTCAGAATTAAACTTTTGGTTGTAGCTCTGTGGTTTTAAGCTTTATATCCTGTAGATGATTTTATATATATATATATATACTTTTTTTTTTAAACACATGTGCTTTCCTAACTCTCAATGCAGGTACAATATTTTAAATCCTGTAGAAATACCTTTGCATTATAAATTGCAGTTACGAGTTGCCGCAAATGTGACATTGGTTGGGGTAATTTCACACCCTCTGCCTATGTGGAAAAAGCAAATACCACATGACTTCCATTTCTTAAGATTCATTTCCTGTCTCAGTGTGAGGAGGGGTTGCTATTTTTTTACAGAACATCTGGAATTTCACTATAGGTTGATTTGGGTGAGGCTTACAGTACAAATGATTTAAATCATACTACATTTTCATACAATTGGTAGAGTGTCTTATAAACTGAAGAGGGATAAAAGTACAAATATAATAACATTTTGTGGATTTTTCGTAACAAATAATTGAACATGTTAACAATCAATAATTGAGTAATGATAAATAATTAATATGATAAAAAGCGCACGTCTCTTTGTCAGTTTAAGTTTTGTTTAAACAGTTCTAGCTGCACATTAATTGTGAAACATGACAGAATTACATAACAACAATTAATCGATTAATGAACATTCCTTTTTTTTTTTGTTCTTTGTGGCTTTGGTCTTTCAAAGTGGTTGTCAAGTGTGCCATGTCAGTGATCAACTCAAAAAACATGCTGTAACTCTCACTGGCTAAGAAATCCTTTGCTAATTCCCCTCACCAGAGTAAAGGCCTTAAGGGGTCAGCAGGTGAGGTCTGCCTCCGTTGATCCTGTGGTTCTGCAGTATGACAGCCAAGAGGATCTGGCAGTGGCCTAACTTATTTAGTTGGCCAACAGCCAGGGAGGCTCAGCTGACCGCGTGCTACTTTGACACTTCAGACAAGACCCCTCTGACCAGGCAGCTAATGCACTTAGGCTTTTATCAGAGAAATCTGTTGCCAAGCAAGTTACATGGCTTGAGCAATACCTCCCAAGGTGAATCACAATGTTATTACAGTGGTGCATACCTTACATTATGTTTTGGCAGGCTATGATGAGCGATGATGGTCTGTGAGTGTGTGTGTGTGTGGTTCATACTTCATTATGTTTTGTCACAAGCTATGATGGGTGATACCATATGTATGCAAGTGTGTATATGATGCATGGTTTGTTTTGTCAGAGTGTGATGGTGTGTGCATTTGTGTAGATGAGTCCATGTGCATCGACCTGCAAGTGTGTGCGTGTGTCTGTATGTGTATGTTGACGAACTTGTGCTCTCAAGAGCAGCTTCTGAGTGTCTGGTCTGGTCTGGTCTGGTCTGAGCACCCGGAGGTCTTGTTTGGAGGGTGATGAATTAAGCCGAGTCAGAGAGAGGGAGGGACAGGATCTGTCAGGGCCCTGTTAGCATCTCTGTCCAGTGGCAGACGCTGGGAGTGTCTTGCTGACCCTTTACTCACGCTGGTCAGACAGAGAAATCCATCAAGCTGACTAAAATGCCCCCTGACAGCAGATAACTGGCTGATTACAGTCCGCCACATCACATTATTTTCACTAAATTTGTATTTACTTAAGGCAGGAAAAGATGGGTTGACTTTTAAGTGAAAACAAACTGTTTTTAGCATCTAATTATTGTATTTTGAGCAACACAGACATGGAATAAATTAAAACAATGCTTATTGTTCTTGTGAAGGGATTTTTGCATTGATGAAACAGTCTGAATAAAATAACCAAAATGTGAAATTAAATACCTCTTTTTTGCCATGTAAAACATGCATTTTAACTTTGTACAGACCTTACAGTGCGCCTTGGATTGTTTTTGAAGGTGTCTTGTGTTTTGAATTTTTTTAATTCAAAATTAAATTTTTTTTCACTCATGCGATGAGCCCTTCACAAGACAAATAAGCACAGTATACCTAAAGTAGCCTGAATGCACCTGAATGTGATCAGTAGAAAGACTCGGCTGCGCTTACATTCTATTGTCTTCAAATTAAAACAATGCTTTTAAAAAATCTATGTATTTATTTAGTTAGTACATTTGGCTTGTTGCTTGTAAAACTACCTCACCTCCAAGCAAAGAAAACTAAACACTGATTCACTGATGAAAATACAAATTAAAGTAAGTAAAATAAAAATAGAAATAAAAAATGAACTCTCATCATTCATATTTTGTCTCACTTATTTAGTTAAATTACATTTCCTGAGGGAATTACAGTGAGTGCAACTGGACTCAGCTTGCATGGATCAAGTTCCTGTATCATCATCAGTACAAGTGACCGGTAGTGAGGGACTACAAGGGTCAGTGCGCGACAAGAGTTGAAACAAATACAGCTGTGTCTCCACAGTGCTCATCTAGTAGTCTGAGGCAAAGGAAAATGAATATGTGAAGAGAAACAGAAGTAGGTTGTAAGTATATTAATGATTAATCATTAATCAATTTATCGCTTTTATGAATTTAAACGGTTACAAATGTATCAATTGATGATGCCTACTTTGAAATTGTTTTGTCTGACGATGACATTTGTTGAATAAGGATAGGCAGACAAAAGCAGCCATGCCATGTGAGAGCCTTATTGTTTTATTAGTCTATTTGTTCGAATTGTTTATGCTTCATAAATTAATGTTTCACATAACTAATGTGCACTAGAAATGTTTAAATGGAACTTTAACTGGGAAAAAAAGCATTTCTATCAATTATTACTGATGAAGTGATTATTAATTATTAATGCACTCAACTGTCAGTTATGGAAAGTTCACAAAATTTCGGTCCTGGTAGGTTGTGTTTTCATTTGGGAAAATAAAAGGCCCCAGAACAAAATGACATTCTTACATTTGGTCAACTGGTAATGTGAAAAGTAAACAGCTACGGCTGTGCGGTGCTTCAAATATGGATGCAGGATATGACAGGGATGTTGCTATTGACATTAGAGACCTGATGCAATCGTTGTACTGGAGGGTAGGGTATAATTTCAGCTACTCTTGAGTGAGTTCTTCACCCCTCCCTTAAGACAAGAGGCACTTGGCTGACCTCTGCTGTCTCTCAAACCGGAGTCTTAATCACAGGGAACAAATTGCTTGGCTGGATTCCCTTTTTGCCGTCAGTGCCAAGACTATATGAGATGAAAAGCAAGCCTTGCTAAGCTCTTGTTGGTGGCACCCTCTAATTACTGTGTGTTTACTCCTCCTTCCATTTCACTTCATAGATATGTGGTCAAGATTATTGCACTCTTTTTTTAATGAAAGAGTACTCTGAAAGCCTTTTTAATTTAATGTCAACTGTGTGGAAGAAGAGGATATAGCAGCTGGTGATACGGGAAATGCTATGCTCAGAAGCACTACCTCATTTCATGAAGTGTTAAGAAGGTTAAGTGAAATCCAGTGGAATCTCTGGACGAGAGAGACAAATGGTGAAGTGCTTTTCCCACCTCGTCGTGGGGGCCTCAAGGCCTTGAGAGGAAAGCAACAGCGGAAGGAAAACTTACGAGGGATTCCCATTTCCTGCCTCTGCACTTAAAAACAGGCACGTGTGTGTGTGTGTATGTGTGTGTTAATGGTTGAGGAATTTTAGCAGCTGTCCTAAATCCTGTCCCTGCTTAAAGGGGCCCATTGATAGGCACTGCATCACAGAAATGGCAGAAGACACACATAATAAACCCTGCTCTTTCTTTACTTCCTTGACTCTTATTTCTTTACTGACTACTCCATCATCCATTGCTGGGCCCCTTTTGCTATTTCTACCTCTGTTTTATTTCTTGCTTATCGTTTGAAAGAAGGAGCTCAGCTTTATTCTACTGGAGACCCTCCTGTCATATGCCGCAGATATAAACATCAGCTAATGGCCCGACATGTAAATGTAATGTAAATGCACTCGGGCTGCACATGTTGGAGGAGTGTGGGTGGAGGATATTAGCCTTCATGAGTTACGCCGACATCACTGTTCATCATATCCATTACAGGTTTTGCTGTTTCACCCCCACTGGGAGCAGCAGAGAAAAGCTTTGAGGCTGGTTCGACGCCATTAACCACCTCAAAGGTTTCGATTAAGCAGATGGGTGAATGTTTGTTTTGGTTTGACACCCGGCCACTTTCTCCTTTGGGATGGGGGTTTGGGGCAGTAGTTGGGGTTGTGAAGAGGTAATGGCGAGAGGCAGGGAGCAGTAAGAGAGGCTACAGCCTCTATGGGTGCGCGATGAAGGAAAAAAAAGAGGAGGAAAATAAAAGAGTGATGCAGCCAACTGCCTGTCAGCGCTGTCCACTTGAGATGATTAATGGCCACAGGCTGTGATGGACAGAGCCAGAGAGAGAGAGGCTCCTGTTCAGTGAAATCACCAGTCGAAAAGGGAGGAGGTAACGGGGGGTAAAGACAAGTGTTTTAGCTCCTTCTGCTCCAGCCAGAAAACCCCACACGTCGCGGTCAGCAGAGGCTAGATCCTTCCCAGTGTGACACTCCTAATGGGAAGTGTAGATTCAGCTTAAGAGAGACCACATGGTGTGCTATCACTGCTTTGGAGTTATTTTAGGGGGAAATCCCTACGTAGTAGATTTAGGCCTGTTAATTGTAATAAAGTGGTAAGCCGGACTTGTCTGTGCCATTAAGTTGCAGTGAGCTTGATGGGACTTGAGAAAGATGTATAGAATTAGAAGAAGGAGGAAGGAAGGAAGAGGACATGGTAATGATTATAATGAAGATGTCTCAATTAGCTGCAGCTCCACAATTAAACCTACTGGCAGTGGCTGCGCTTTATTTGTTCTTGTAAATCTTCACTCTGGCTGGTGGTAATGTTTTTGCTCTTTGTATTGCAGACTTGCATACATGGGCTTTTATTTGGTCTCTAATCAGAATTGAGCATGTCAGTAATTTTGTATCATATTTGTCCTTTAAAACACATTTTCCCTCGCTAAAAAAAAGCAAACAAACATTTTTAATGTATGACAAGCTATAGCTGCAACAATTAGTCAATTAATCGATTACTTGATTAGTAGTTAGCTACTACGAACAGGTTATGAAACAGATGCCTCCCTATGACCTACATAAGCAAACGAGACCATAAGTGAGAACATCAGCTATTTCTATGTAGTTACTCTTAAGGTCTGCTACTCAGGTAGGAGTCAGGTTCTTCTTGAAATCAGATAAAGTGAGCCTAGGCAAAGTTATAGCGACTAGTATGTTAGCCAGTAAAAAAGGGGTAGGAGGAGATTTTTCTTTGGATAATTTTATTTTTGACGTTATATTCTGTGGTTATGGTGGTCAAAACACTAAGGCTTTTGTCCTCATGGGTCTCCAAAAGCAACAAAATATTCAATATAAAGTTGCTCATAGCTGCTTCAACTATGAAATGAACTACTGTGAACTATTTTGATAATTGATTAATTGTTCTGAGAATTTTTTAAATTAAGAATGTCCAATTTCTGATTTCAGCATCTTAAATGTGAATCTTTTCTGGTTTCTTTAGTCCTCTATGACAGAAGACTGGATATCTTTGGGTTGGGGTCAAAACAAGACATTTGAAAGTTTTCAAAACAAAAAAAAAACAGCTCAAGTATCAGCTGTTTTTTCACATTTGAAGAAAAACAAGAATTTTAAATTCAGGTTAAGAGGGATATTTTTTGCAGTATTTGTGGTGTGGGAAGAGTGGCCTCCCAGCAGGACATTAGAGGAAGTTCCCTAACTGTAACCCTGAGACCAAGAGCTCTGTCCACACCAATTACACCATGAATGGGCTCTGGGGGATCCATGTATGCATTATATTACTCCCCCGGTCAGCCTCACACTGGCCCTCGTAACAGGCAGGCCCTCTGTACAAACACCACACTACAATAGGAACATTCTCTGGCTCTTTGATATGGCCTCATTTTCCTTTAGTTAACACCCCACAACTTCTGGAAAGTGGCAGCACCTGGTTGGTTTAACAACAAAAACACACAGGGTATTGTGAGCACATTTGTCCATTTTAGGTAGTGTTGGATTGTGTGTGAAATGATTTTAATTTGAGATCAACCTTTTGAACTTATGCTTTGCTGGACAATGATTAAACAATTGTCATAGTTTTCATCTGCAACTTGGCGATCAACTTATTTCCACTAGTTATTTAATGAGACTCGTTAAAGATGCATTTCTCCAAATGGATGCAGCTTTTGAGACCCGAGAAGCACGCATTAGGCCTACATAGACAGCAACAATAAAATGTAGTTAGGAAATTACATTTTGTCCTCGCTTGTCTTTCTTTCTGTCGCCATCCCCCTCCTCCCCCCTTGCCCCCACCCTATTCTCCTCCTCCTCTGTTTATTGTGCTACAGTTACAACCACTGAAACTTGATAACACCATGGGGGATAGGGGCGGAGGGCAGTGCTGTGGCCTGCTTGGTGAGGGGAGGAGGGGCTGGATTAAGGGGCCTCCTGTCCTACACGGGATGATTAATGATCTCCAAATAAGTGGGGGCCAACCTTTTTGATAGGGCAGCGCTGATGGACAGCAGACAAGGGAGTGACCGCCACACGTCTGTATGCGTGAAAAGGGAGAAAAGAGAGTATGAAGGATGAAGAAGGCAGCCGCAGACAGGGAAACCACGGTAGTAGACAGGGTGCCAGGGTGACAGCGGGGAGGTTAAGGGAGGCATCGGTCAGCTTGTGTAGAAACAAGGCCATGCTTTTTCATGTCTCTTTGAAGGCACTTTGTCAGTGGGCTGAAGCTGACCGAGCTCACCAGCCAGACAGAAAGATAATCAGGCGAGCGTACAAAGAGACCAGTGCTGGCAGCAAAGGGCCCCTACTCACAGGAAAGGGTGGAGACCCAAATGATATACAGATTCCAACCACTGCTTTCTAATCATTACCCCAAGATGGATTCTAAGAGATGAGGCGAAACTATTCTTATTGGACACATCCTCCCCTGCATTTGTGATCAAAGATTTTGTGGCTACCGTGTTGATATATTTTGGGCTGAGATTGTCTTTGCCTTTGGTAAACTCCACCCATTGACTGGCAAATTACAGCCCAGCCTTTAGGGAATGAGCACATCTATGTTGGTTATGCTGGTCTCTTCCCTCAAAACAAAAGGAAATAGTAGTTTTCCTGATGTTTTGTGTATGTGGGTGTGTTGGGAGACGTTAGATTAAAATCTTTGGACTTTTTATTTTTGTTTGTTTCTTACCAACCAAGACTACTCTTTGTGTCTCTTCCTCTCTCTGTCTCTTCATCCCAACCCCCAATCTACATGGCCTCCCTGCTATTTCCTCTGTCATTTAGCCAGACTGTTCCACAGCCCTGGATTGCCACTGTGCTGTCCATCTTTAATTACGACCATACTGTACAGGGATTTGAGTCTCTAAGCTGCAGAGCTGGGAGATTCTTAATCACCAAGCTCATAAGTAAATGAGCAGAGAAGATGACGAGTGCAGGCCTCAAGCAGATTCATGCTTCCCCGCGAGGTCATTGGTCAGGGTAAAAATAACACTGGCTGCTCAATTCACTCATGCATCTTGTTTTGTTTTCAGTGGAATACACTTGCAGATACCCTAAAAAACATTGTTTTTATTTTATTTATTTTATTTATAAGGATAATACACGTTAATCAACATTTCTGTAAATGTGCTAGTGATAGCCAGCCAGGTAATTTTTGAACTGCAGCCCTTTGGCAAGATGTTTTGAAATGTGACTATCAAATTCTATCATGCTTGTACAAAAAAAATGTGATTGGGCTGTTTTTGTCAGTGAGTTAATATACATAACAACAAAATGTGGAATATGAAACTTTCTAAAAGGCTTAATGCAAGGTAGCCTATAGCTTAATGAGGCAAACAGACATTTTGCTTGTTTTTTCAAAAAGAAAATATTCTTAAAAAGCTTAATGGGGCAATGGTGTTAAGAAACTGATTATTACATTGTTTAATTATTTTAATGAATAAAAACCTGATAAAAGTAACAAGTAATAGTTTTTATTTAATTCTAAAAGCAACACAAAGATATAATATGATTTATTCAGCGTAGATTTAGGTGAGTCAAGCAAGTTAAACTAGGACTAAACATTTTTATAAATCAAGAAAAGACACCTTATTATGAAGCCACATTAAGATACATTTTGGCAGTTTTTTAAGAATCTTGCCATGCCATAACATTACTTGTCCATTTCATGTGAAATATTTAACTCTTACACTAAAAATAAATGATTGTGCGTGCTTTGTTAAGCTGTTGTTCCCACGTGAAGCTCTCCTGTGATCAACAAATTTCCCAAACTTCTGCTATCTCTGGATATCTGCGTGTCTTGCTTCTCCATCTGTGTCCTGTGTGTGCTCTTAAAGCAATGTTTCCTGGCCTCCACACCCCTGTGATGGATGGTATGAAATACATTACAGCCCCCAGAGGAGCCCTACACCAGTACAATAGCCCTGAGCTCACTTCCAGAGCAGCTCTGCAGCAGTGTTGCATAAGCCACACAGTAACGGAGATCTGAGTGCAAAGGGGCCTAATGGAAAACAAGACGCTTGATTTGAGGGAAGAAATGGACATGAAACACACAGTCGCCAGATGTTATTGCCTCTTTGTTGATGGCATTTTAGTTGATGTGGTTTGTTGTAGGGCTGGGTATCAATTCAAATTTCAAGAATCGATTCGATTCCGATTCTTGAGATTCAGAATCGATTATTTCGATTCGATTCAATCCGATCCGATCTCGATTCGGGTTAGTGTTATTAAAACCGTTTTTTGAGCTGTTACCTGATTGTCTAGTTGTGCAACATATTAATAATAGTTTTATATTGACATTTTTTGCGTGTCACCACAACGTAGTGCGGTTCACATACCTTGATGAGCCGCCTGAAGCCCGGGTTTTCAACAACGGAATACGGGACCATAGCACTGCAAATGA
>JAJHUR010075819.1:0-19293 GCA_027495735.1 Lutjanus campechanus | reverse complement strand
CACACACACACACACACACACACAGTTTGACACAATATGCTTCAAATAGCTTGACAAATGCATTCACCCACACAATTAAAAACACAAGAGAAGACACTATGAAAACGTGGTTATGGTTCTGTCTCGGCGAGGACAGTTCATCCCGTTTGGACTTCAGCAGGAGCGAAGACATACACACACACACACACAGGAATGTTCTTGGTTGCCAGCGATGCCAGTGGGGCCTGCAGATGAGAGTAGACCGTCATACGCTCTATTCTAGTAATGGGCAGGCAGATGGCAGGCTGCTCTGTAGCCTCTGCTTAGGCTGATGGCTCTATTCATCAGGCTGCCCGGCCTCCCCGCAGCCCTGCACCGGGCTACAATTTATAGAGCTCCCTCTCCCTCACGCTCCCCTCTGCTGTTCTCTCTTGCTGTTATTTATTTGTACTTTTTTGTTTCAGTCTGCACCTCTTCTCTTATTTTCTCTGAGACTGTGCTGGTGTCTGTCTGTTTGGCACCGTAAAGGGTTGTTTCATTCCAGCAAGAAATTCTGCTGCTGGGGAAGTGAGTTGTTGGCTCCATGCTAGAAAGTGTTCTACCTTACCTTTTTTTTTTTTTTTTTTTTTTTTTTTTTTTTTTGGCAGATTGAAGTTTTGGTCATGCAAACACTTTTTGGAGGCAGAGCTGCTCGGTGGCAGAGGAAGTCTCATTGGACTGAATCAAACTTTAGTGGTTATTGAGCCAAAGCCAGTTTACTGCAGTGAAAGTTCTCTACCTTGGGATAGAGAACAAAGAATTGTTAAAGCTTTAAAGTTTGACATTTCTTACTCTCCTATCTAAAGTTAGCCTTTGTAAACTAAGAGATGTCATCACTACCACTTCCATATCTGTTTACTAAACATGAAGCTACAGCCAGCAGCAGGTTAGCTTAGAATACGGACTGGAAACAGGGGTGAACAGCTTGCTTGGCTCTGTCCAAAGAGAACAAATCCAAAGTTGGACTATTTCTTTGCTGGGAGCAAGAAATAGTCTGACACATAACCCACTGTAAAACCCAACTGACCTCTCTTAAGTCATCTCCCTTTTCACTCTGTGCTCCAATAACAGTTGAGCAAATGGTACCGAGTGGAAAACTGAGCCAACTTTCCCCTAGCTAGCTAATCAATATCAGTTGAAAGCTAGCTGTTTACATATGACAGCTAATGTTAACAAAACACGAGTTAACTAGCTTGCTAATCTGGCTAAATTGTTAGCTAACTGGTTATACCTGATAGCTAATGTTAACAAAACAAGATAACTAGCCTATATCAGTTGTTAGCAAGCTGGTTACATCTGTTTGCCAATGTTTACAAAACGTGAACTAACCAGTTAGCTAATCTACGTCAATCATTGACCACCAAGTTAACGGGCTAACGAGTTAACATCAACTAGTTTAAGATATGACTACAAATGTCTTGCTTTAACAGTTCTCAAATCAACATCTTTTAAAATCTTTAAAGGAAATAGGAAATCATCCTAGATTTTTACAGGTTCTGCTGGGTATCAGGGTTGTTCTACTGTTACAGGAACACAAAGCAAAAAGGATAAGAAGTTATTACACTTTGGTTTTTGTACCAATTAAGCAAACAAGGTAACTTTTAAATTAGGCTAGTTAGCTATAGAGGTGCTTGTAGGCAAACTTTGTTACCTTTGACAGAACCAGGCTAACTGTTTCCTCCTTGCTGTTTCCTGTCTTTATGCTAAGCTAAGCGGACCAGCTGCTCGTTAGAGAGATATGGGAGTGGTATCAATTTTCCTATTTAACTTTTGGATAGAAGTAAATTAGGGTGTTTCCCAAAATGTTGATCTATGTAAAAGACTTAAATGATCACTGTTCCTGATTAATTATGTATCACCATGGTAACATAAGGAGGAAAAACCAGCAGTGAGCAAAGTAGAGGAGTGGGATAGTAGGAGTGTATAACCATGACCTAATGCTAAGAGTTTTTTTTTTTTAATTAAAGACCAGAAAAGGCAAGAAAGAAAGAGCTCTCTATCCCTCTCTAATACACAGTGTATCTTGTACTAATGGCTTGGCAGCTAAATATGAACATCGTAAATCAATGAAAAAACTGATTGCATAAGTAAGTTTAAGTGCTTCTCGTCTTGCCAGAGGTTAATTTGACCCTGCAACAGCTTTTTTAATTGGTAATAGTTCTGTTATGAGGACAATAAGTACAATACGTCAATTAAACAAGCTTTAATTATGTATAAATCACAGGCTGTCTGCCCTGGTGTGAAAAAGCTACGGAGATAAAGAACTATGTGTTGGATATGTGACAGAATATGAGCAAAGGAAAAGAGAGGAAGAGTTCGAAGATTAAAAATAATGATGCGAGGGAAAGAAGGTAACAATGCATCTGCTTGATATATACCATGAAAGCTGTATAAATTATTTGACTTCAGCTATGGTAGTGCAATTCATAGCCGTGCGTGTGGCTGTGTGTGTGCATGAATAGAGACAGAAGCAGTGAGTGAGAGCTTGGCTTTGACCCTCAGTTTCCCTCCAGAGATAAAGTGAGCGGTAATGAGGCCCTGAGCTGCTGCTGAGGAGACAGTAGGACCGCCAAGGGAGGAGGATGACCTTGAAGACCATGAACACATCCGCAAACTTAAAGCAATCAAACTATTCGTTAATGTAAAGTAAAACTGGAAATTGACAGTTTTGCTCCTTGTGTATTTTATCATACATGAGGTTAAACAGGGAAAAAAAATCTTTTCACTTGCAAAAAACACTTGCTGTGTTGCCTTGAAGGATTTTAAGCTCAGTGACCAGAAAAATAGAAACCCAGTACACTGAAATACAATCCACGTAAACACACTTGCAATTACTCATATATAAAAACAAATTTGTGCTTAAACTTTCTGAGGTGTTGCTTGCTGGCAGCTGCATTTGCCACAGCAGCTTCAGCCCATACTTAACCACGGCATCCTGTCCAACCTATTGCAGCATCTATGTGATCTTTGCTAACAGTTATTTTGTGCGCTTCTTCTTGTGCAAAAACATCCTGTGTTATTTTCCACTAGGTAAAGTCTGCATGTTGCAGCAACATCACAGCAATTTGACTTATGTGCCTTATGCGTGATCAGAAATAACTATTGCTTGCTAAATAGCTAAATAATATCTGATGCAGATTGGTGAAGCCTTCTCAAATGTTTTGTATGTACCTTTTGCTCCAACTGTATAAAACAAAGGCACAGAAGGGCATAAGGGAATTTTGCTTCTTTTCTTTATTGCATTTTCTTGTTGGAGGTAGAGGGGTGGAAAGAGAAATGGTTTTTGTTGAATACCCACAAGCCTAGATGTTAGAACATCTTCAGAATACTTTTTGCATATAGGATGTTAAAGTACATGTTATATGATTTGTTAAGTCCCTGTACCATCACAGGACACTGTGGTCTGAAAGGAATGACAAAACCAGGGTGGGTAACGGCAGTCAATCGTAGGTTTCTTCAAACTTAATTTTTAACTGCATATGTAGAATACAGAAACCCATCTGACACCTGGGTCAGAGGGCGTCAGTCAGCTGTCTATAGATATACGTGTCTCTAGAGGGTATCATGTTATCTGGTCTGTTGATGATATTTTTACTGAGAGAGGAGAAATAGGCACAATACAGGCTATACAGGCTTTCGTTTTAATGTTAGGGAAGTAACAGATTGCAGGTTTAAAGTGTGTCTGTGTTCTTTAGAGTGACAAGACTCACCATATTGCAACAAATCTATCTCTTGCTCTTTTCTGGGGTTCACAACTAAAGAATTGGCTTGCTGGAAGGCAGAAGTCAGAAAAACAATAAAATAGAAGTTTGGTAATGAGAAAAAAAACAACAACTCCATCTCTGACAATGAAAACTTTGTGTTTGTTTCTGTTTGACATTTCATACCTTTCCTTCACAAAGGATTTTTTTTTTCTTGTGCATTTTCAAGTTGATTTTCAAGTTTTTATATAAAAAGTAACTGGAGCCGGTTGTTTGGATTTTCCTGTTAGAGCTGCACAGTTAATAAATCATGTTTAACTGTTCTTGTGCTATTTCCCCATGGAAATTGTGCAGCTGCATAATAGTAGTCATTAGTCATTGTATTGTATTACAGTATATTGCTAGTTTTTCCATTAAGCCACAATGTCATTGGACCTGATTTGATATTGTAGTACTGAGGCATGGTAATGTGGTCACTACATTGGTAGTACACCACCATGCACTGCAATTCTATCAGAGACCTGTGGCATGGTAAGCTGGTCACTACAGGTGCTGGGAGTTTTTACAGCCTTCTTCGTCATGGTTTCAATAATCAACACTTGGTTAAGGTTCAGGAGGGATTGTCCTGAACCTTAACCAAGTATGAAAGTTTCCATTATGCTTCAATGTTCAGTTTGTTTTTTGTCCATTGTTAGAGAGGAAAGCATGCAACAGATGGATCGACGACAACTGGGACTAAAAGTTCTGAGCACTTTGGTTGGATAACACGACTTTAGTGTCACCTCTCTTTCTCCTTAACCCAGACCCTGTCATATTCTATATAGCCATTAGAGGGCATAGTAATTTGAATGTGAAAAATTGGGGTTTTGGTGCACTTGGGAAGAACCAAGCCTAAAGGAAGCGCACCAGGCTTTGAAACCAATTTGATATAGTGGCCAAAGCACATAACATCACGTGATGCACAGTGGCACGAAACGACTTTTTCCCATCAATGTTTTGCATCACAACTGCCACAAAATGACCATGTTTCACTATCAGCTTTTGATCCATTTGGCCCAGTAACATTTGGAAAGTCTAGAAGAGCCACGCCATTATCATTTTATCCCCATTCAAACTCAAGTGGAGGGATAAACCTGATGTTAGCTGCTCAGTCAGCAGAAGTCTCTGGTTTTGCACTCGGGTCATGACTTTTTTGGCTTCATACATCGCTGAGCAGCTTTCATAGGGATGAATGTAGCCCCTGTCTCCTTAATACATCCATAGAAACAACCCAATTGACCCAGCTTTCTCTTTTCCTGTGCTTATATGCTATATGCTACGCTTGTTTTGACGATGGTCAGCAGAGTTACATTAAAATGTCTGAACTAGTTTAAAGAATAGGAAATCCAGGCCTCATAATGACAGTCCTTTAAATGTTGTATTGTAGTAGCAAAATCTCTACCAGTTGACAAACTTTTATCATCTCATGGTGTAATATTAAAATATATTCCAACCTTACACTTTCCAGTGCCAATACTCCAGCTACTTAAAGTAATAAAAGCACTTTTATGTGTACAGCAGGTTTCTATGTGTTCTTTATCAGCTGACACAGCCTCACAGGCCTAACTAAGATGTCCAGAAGTGAGAAGTTACTCACATGTGAAGGTTAGATACTCCCTACACGTTAGAGAAGCATATGACTACGCCATAAGCTACTGGCTACTAAACCTGTTACATGGCCCTGCATAAGCCTATCCATCCGTGACCTGCAAGAAGCCAGTTTAGACTAATCCCCACAACTGTAAAAAATGTTTTCTCATCCTTCAGAAGAGGATTTAAATTACTTTACACTTACAACTTGTGCTGCGGCTTGCCTGCGACGTGGTGTGCAGCTTGTGCCTGGGGCATTTCTCTTGTTAATTTTGTCCACAAGCCAAATAGGTTCGGGTGACCGGTGCCCATTTAAATACAGTGTGCCTTCTGTCCCCTCTGAGACAAACACACGCACACGCTGAAATGTACTTTATAGCGGCATTTTTATTGTCATGTGAGATGCTTCAGTACATAAACACATACAGTTAAGGTGAAACACAAACACCAGCACACACTCTTTTTCGCACAAATACGAGCAAAGACAGAAGGTGAATACAGGCACATTATTTATTATTTACAATATGACTTTATCTCATGCACATGCACCCTCTCACACTGTAAGCAAAGGCCTGCAGGGCAAACATGAGCTATTGCACATTAAAACACACGCGCACACATGCACGCACACACACACACACGCATACACACTCCCGCCTTGTGTTGAAGACCTCATTGTCCCCAACGGTTGCGTAAGGTGCCTCGAGGCGTTCGCAACCCAGACACACACTCAAACATGATTATCTCCATTTGATGTCTGCACTGGGGTCATATCGGGATAGTGACATCATGGAGTCATCATCAGTAATATACGCACACAAACATCTATGTGTAGCCCAGGGGACAGTAACACATGGTCAACACTCCATCCAGCTATGTGATTTGTAGTATTGTATTTTGGAAATGAGCTTTGGTGCCGTATTGATTGATTGTGTTACATGCGTGTGTGCCCATTACCAGTGACGGCATACATTTTCAAAATTGCTTCTTGCCTCCCACATGAGTCTGTAACTCTATATCCAGAAGAGACAGGCCAGGACCATTATGGCAGCTTTCAAATTAATAAAAATGTTACACATAATCTAAAGTAACATTATGAATCTACTTCAGTGTTCTGGTGTCACACACACACACGTCCAAAACAGAATGATGGCAAATTTCATGCATTTCTGCAGTTACCATATTAAAATATCCAGAAAGTCTTAGCTGAATATAAACAATAAAATCAAAAATAATCATTCCAAACACAGCTTTGTGGTAGTTTGTCTCAGTCTGGTTACCAAACATAAAGGGGCAGTACTCAACACTGTGTAGTATGAGGGGATATATTTGTATGTATTTATTTATTTATTCATTTTGGGTAATGATATTATTATTGCAGCCCTGGAATTTCAGTAATTTAAATGTTCAACTTTCTGAATTTCAGAAAGTAAATGACTATTACTCAAAGATAATAGAAGCGCAAAGATATGAAAAAAAGACAGTCAATACATGTTATTGTGATTCTATACGAAGCACTGATTTATTTGATAAATCATTCAAACTTCAAATATAGAAGTTCCATGTTGTTAATGTTTTGTAGGTCAGTGTGTTATGAGAAAGAATGTGTACTTCCTGAATGAGAATTGTAGCCAGTGTTTTTTAATGAGCTTATTTTGAGACATGTATGAAGTGTTTTGGGGGTTTTAGTGAGTTTTGGAGGTGGCATTAACTGTTTGGCAAAGGTGCACGATGGCAATACAGACTGTACAAAGACTTATGAAAAAGTGGCTTCAGTCTTTTCTAAAAAGCAAGATTCAGTATTGCCTCATTGTTCAAAACTCATCATATTCGAACGTCTATCCGATCTGTTAGAGAGGGCTTGTTTTCAGTCATCACTCTCCACTTTATCTGACCTGCATGACTTTGGACTGTAACAGAAAATCCAAAACTCGATATAAAGACACAAAGCTCCACACAGAGGAGTCTGGGGTCCACATCTGATGTGTGAACTTTCATGCTGTGAGGTGACGGTGCCGACCACTGAGCGCTGTGGAGTCCACAGACTAACATCTGTTAATATGATGGTAAATACTGTCTGAGCTCACTGTGCAAAGCAATTTGGCAGGTATTCTGTGGTATGACATTTTCCCCGGCTGCATCATACACGGCTGGGTCTTAGGGTTTCCTGCATCTCCAAGAACTACATCTAACCTTTGCCTTTTTATCGCTATGTGTAGATTATTATGTTTTTTTTTACATAACACTTCTTTGTTTATTTTCATCATTTACATACCTGAGCGGTACACAGATATTAGGGATAAAATAAAACGATAATAGTGACTTAAGTGAAACAAAATACAAAATAGTTGGGATTAGATTTTAAAAAAGAAAATCATAATAAATACTAATTTTACAACACATAGCTGTATAATGAGGTTAAATTTTAATTCTGCTACCCCATCCTTTTTGCTACTCACAAAAACAAACGTTATACAAAAAAATATATACAGTAGATTGGGTGAATAAGTAATAAGCCATAGAAATAAAAAATAAATTCATTCATTCCCAAATCATAGGACCAATGCATCCTAATGCACACCAGGGACCAGGTGGTCTCAGCAAAACAATGATTATAATCAATCCTTTCAAAACAATATCTCCCACGATGAAATAACAACTACCCACATCCCATTTTCTGATGATCTTTGGGTAGAAACTTGTGTGTATTCTGCCAGAAATTGTGTTGTTTTAACTAAGATGAAGCTGTTGGCAAGGAGACCATTCAGCTCAATTTCATAATTTGGGTTTACTCCATTATCCACATTTAGCCTGCTATTAGTTGAAAAAAACAAAACAAACCACCACCCCAGCCCACACACACACCCTCTCCTCAACATCTTCCCCATCAGGCTCTGCAGAGTCGGCTCTTCAGTGGAGTGAGGCGTCCTGAGTGTTGACTAATCAAAGGCCCTTTCACAGGGCAAAGACTGATGGCTTAATTAGGACTGCTAATGTTAATCACACTTAAATATTTATAAGGAGGAATTCTTTTGTTTAGCCTTGACCTTTCACCGGAGCTCATTAACATGGTTATTATTGCTGCTGGTGTTGTGCTGTTGCTCTTAAACATGGCCGCAACACCCGCCCCGGGGCCTTTATTGATTTTGATGGAGCAGACATGGTGCTGTGTTAACGCTTTGTGAGAATGACATTGGCTTATCAGTGTTTGGATGAGTTTAACCCTGCAGGTGTGTGTGTGTGTGTGTGTGTGTGTGTGTGTGTGTGTGTGTGTTTGGATAGCCCGAGGGGACAGTGGGTAATATCTTATCAATGTGGAGAGCTCATCGTGTTTAAGTTGCACACTGTTAGAAATAAGGGTTCCAAAAGGGTTCCTCTTGAAGGGGTGATGTTCTACTCTGAGTCTTCTGTTTGTGAAGAACCTTTTTTTTCTAAAGAAAAGGTTTGTCAAGGGTTCTTTGTAAGACTAAGTGTCCCATTAAGAACCCTTTTCATCCAAAGGACCCTTTTTGGAAGACAGACAAAGAATATTGTTGAGATCATTGAAGAACTCTCTTGTTAAGGTTTTTTTTTTTTTTTGCACCATAATATAAAAGGGTTCTCGGTAGAACCCCTTGGGTGGGTTTTAGATAAAACCCATGGAATATAAAAGGCTTCCCGATAAATCCCTTGGAAGATAAGAGTTCTTGATAGAACCCCCTGGGTGGGTTCTGGATAAAACCCTTTGAAGATAAAAGTTTTTTTCAGTAGGAACCCTTGGAATGTAAAAAGGCTTATTGGTAGAACCCCCTAGGTGGGTTCCAGTTAAAACCCTTGGAAATGAACAGGGTTCTTGGTACAGCCCCCTGGGTGGGTTTGAGATGACATCCTTGTCATATAAAAGTAAGTTCTTGATAGAACCCCTCAGGTGGGTTCTAGATAAAATCCCTGGAAAATAAAAGGGTTTGGGGTAGATAGAGGTAGATTGAGATAGGGGTAGGTAGAACCCCCTGTGTGGAACCATTACACCATGGAAGGGTGGTCTGTAGAACCTCATATAGGGCTTTCTGGGTGAAACCTTTCACAGGAATATTTTTTTTTATTTGGGGTTCTAAGTAGAAAGGGTGAACCTTTACAAGGTTTTACCAGGAACCCAAAAGGGTTCTCCTATGGGAACAAGCCAAAGAACCCTTTACGGTTCTAGTTAGCACCTTCATTTCTAGGAGTGTGGTGAAGGTAATAGAAGCAGGTCCATAAACACTAAAGGGTGTTTCTTGGCTTGTGTCAGCACTTTGACTGAATATCATGATTGAAATTGTTATTTCTAACACACACACACACACACACACACATACACACACACACACACACACACTGAGCTGACCATCATTTTATGACTTGAATTGTTTCTTGCTCGTACTCGCACAGAGCCGGAGGGAAAAGGTTTCATTACTGTAGGATACACCGTGGATAGCTCAGCACTTGTAGCACTTGTGGGTTAATTGTAGAGGACACAGAGGATAACAGCTTCCCCTCCTATCCAGAGGTGAACTAGTATTATCTGCAGCATCAGTATCAACACAGATACAGCTCCTTATTACTTGTGTTCAGCATCACCAATTGAATTTCTCTGTTTAAGACACCAGAACCTTACACTAATGACATGTGCTTTGGGGTAATAAACATCTTCTGCTCTGGGGGGAAAATTATTATGGTGTGGCGCTTTAATGAAAACCATTAATCAGTCATTGTTATTCTCTCAATTTAATATGTTCGGAGAATGAGTTCCTGCATGGACTTGTTTTTTCAGCCTCCCCAACCCTAATTTCAACCAGCACCGGTACACTGCCCAAGGTACTCCACTGTTTTCATCCAATCTAATTATTTCATTTGGATAGCAATAGCCTCTCGTGCACTATCGGCTATGAATGCATTATTCTACAGTATTATGTTACAGTAATTTGCTGTAAAATTTAGCAAACTTTGGATCCAATTTGGGGTGAGATAACAAAAACTAAAGTGTTCAAAGACATAATATGCAGCATTTTTCATTTAAAAAAAACAAAAACAAACCAAAACAATGTACAGACTCATATAATCCCTGTATATCATCACTAATGACCCACTGGAAGTGTGTGGTGGTGTCTGTATCTGCAAAGACCCTGCCCTTTGCCTGTATCTTCTTATATTCTTATATTTTGCTGTGTTCTAGATACTTCTGGGTGGCAGTCTTTGAGTAATGTGTTATTTAGCCCCGAGCCAGTACAGCATGCAGGTTGGGGCTTCATGAAAACGTAGCGACCAATGGTTACATCTCATTCTCTGTCTCTCTCTTTCTGTATGCCTGTGCCTGTGTGTACGCATATCTAACATTAGGCATAAATGTGCCATAATGACCCTCTCATAATTCACACTTTATGTCAGGGAGGAGGGACCATCTTTGAAAATTTTGTGTTTGCAAACAATGGTGCATATTCCACCTTTAAATAAAGAACAGAAAATAACTGCGTGCCGTGTTCAAATTCACATGTCATAAATGAATAATGCGCTCATCCATATACAGTAAGTTTGATTTTATGGTTTTCCAGTAATTACATGACTTACTTTTAACCTCTTGTTGAGGCAGTTAGAACTATATATATGTTGTTAACTATTTCCTCTCCTGAGCCGCTCCATCTGTTTATCTTCTTGTTCCCTTTGATCCACTCTTATTTTATGGGGAAGCTTTCTCCACTACATATGAGCTTTTCTTTCTTCGCACACGATAAAATATGCAGTTGAAACATACTGTATGTGTAAAGCCACACACACAAACTTCTCATTGCAATATTGCACTTTTGACTCTTTCCATTTCTCTAGACTTCCCTGCACAGAAGAGTGAAAAGTGTAACTAAAATGTAGGTTGTATTTGAACTATAGTGCTTTTTTTCCCTGTCATACAGAAAGCTGAGAGGCAGTCACCATGACAACATACTGAATGAATACTACACACATCACATTTTTATGGTCTGTAATGTCACGCTGGGAATCATGAGTACTATATTTTGTGAGTGTGCGTTTATGAATTGCATTAGGATGATGATGGGTTCTATTGAGTTTCTACACTGGCAGTTCATGTGCATGTTTTTTGTCTCTCCATCTGATGCAGGAGAGGGTTTGTGACAGAAAGAAAGTGTGCAGTTGTTGTTTTAAAGACAGAAAGGTAGACATCACAGTGCAGGGTTTTGAATTAGCATTTGTGCCATAGGTGAAGTATTTTATGCATCTGACTGATTCAACATCGCAAATCTTATCCCACTGAACACTCTTAGAAATAAAGGTGCTAACTAGAACCATAAAAGTTTATTTGGATTGTTCACATAGGAGAACCCTTTTTTTTTCTTGCTAGAACATTTTATAAAGATTCAACTTGGAACCCTGGAATAGAGTTCTCCTTAAAAGCCAACATAAAGGGGAACACCTAGAAACATCAGTAACAGGTTTCACCCAGAATCCCCTACATAAGGTTCTAAAGAAGAATCCTTCTGTGGTGCCATGGTTCCACCCAGAACCCTCTCTGGGAGTTCTATCCAGAATTGTTCCACCTTCTAAGGATGCTTACAAAGAACCCAGCCAGCGGCTTCTACTGAAAACCCTTTTATATATGGTTTTGATCTAGTACTCACCCAGGGGGTTCTACTGAGAAACCCTTTTATATTTCAATGGTTTTATATAGCGCCCACCCACAGAGTCCCATGAAAATCCCTTTTATATGAGGGTTTTATCTAGAACCCACCTTGGGGGTTCTGCCGAGAACCTTTTTGTACTCACAGGGTTTTATCTAGAACCCATCTATTGAAAACCCTTTTATTTGAGGGGAACACTTTTATATTCAAAGGGTTTTATCTTGAACACACCCAGGGGGTTCTACCGAGGACCCTTTTATATTGGAGGGGTTTTATCTAGAACCCATCCACAGGGTTCAGCCCGGAACCCTATTACCCTTAACAAAAGAGTTCTTCAAGGATTTCAACCATTCTTGGAGAATTCTATCTTCCAGAAAGGGTTCCTTGGATGAAGAGGGTTCTTAATGGAACCCATAGTCTTACAAGAAGCCCTTGACAAACCCTTCCTCCAAAAAAGGGTTCCTCAGAAGCAAATGGTTCTAGGTAGAACCTCAGCTGTTCAGGAAGAACCTTTATGGAACCCTTATTTCAAAGAGTGAGGGCTTAAGATGTGTGTGTATCCGTTTGAGTTTGTGTGAGTGTGAGAGCCATAATCGTTAAATATACGCGGCTCTAGATGTGCGAATGTGCTTGTGTGTGAATGAGAGAGAAGAAGAAATAAAAAAGAGAGTTATTGAATAAGCATGATTGAAAGCAGCCACTCTGTCTCGCTGCTTTGTAATCACTAAATGCCGTTTGGGAAGTGACCGTAAGCACTTCAAACCACCTACGTGTTTCACAATCAGACCAATGAATAAAAGATTTGAGTTTTAAGTGCCTACATTTGGAATTTAAAATAAGTGGAGATGTGGGACCGTGTGGAACAAAGCCAGAAAGGGACCAAATAGAGTTTGTGGCGACTCCTGCCACCCGCCCCTCCTCGTACTTCATCCCACTTGTGGAGGCGGAATTGAAAGGCTGCTGTCAGTGTGTTGCTCACTGTCTCTGTCTTTAAGAGTGAGGAGGGGGAGCAGGTGCAAAAGTATTTTCAGTCTCAAGTTATCTTTTTGATGTTTTAGTCATTGCTTCAGAGGTCTGTGCGGGACTGCTTTTCCTTTTTTTTTTTTTTTTTTTTTTTTTTTTTTTTTTGTTTCTTTTTCAATCCCCTCAACCTGCCTACTCCGGCAGGAATTCCGTCCATTACTGCCTGATCCCCGCAGAGATTGTGATCTCTGTTTCCCGCAGAGAATAACACACATGTAGCCCTTTCAGATTTTTCTAATCTACAGAAATGCAAATACGGTTCCTCAGCTGTTTAATAAGCCACCTTTTGAAGATTTGAGCCGGAAACATTAAACACATTTAAAAGTAAAAAGGAAACAACCTCAGGGCAGAAAGTAGATAAAACCATTACAGATCGTGCTCTGCTTTCTCTTATTTACATTTGTGTCCTTTCCCATAGCAACAGATACAAAACCAGATGCAGGAATGTCAGACTTCATAACAACTGTGATATTGTCATTGTTTACAGATCAGGTCATTTAGGGATGGCTGGTTTTTATGTCACTGGTGATTAGATTAAATTTATTTACTGACTATGCAACTAGTTTATAAAAAGAGGGAACAAGAACAACAGACAAACAAAACTTTATTTAGTGCTCTTTGCAGTTTATGGGAAGAAGAGTGTATTTACATGCATACATAAGCCCAGTAAGCCCTTTCATATATATTTTTACAAAGGAAATTTTCATCTAGCACTCATCTAGCAATGATGATTCTGGCTGCCTGCTCCTGCAGTCATTAGAATAAATATGTCTTGTGCCTGCAGCAGAGGTGTGGACTCAAACGAGTTCATCAGACTTGAGTCACAAATTCGACGACTTTAGCGTGAACTTGATAAAATCAAAAAAAGACTTCCAACTTGATTTTGACTTCAACAGCAATAGCTTGGACTTGAGCCTTTTGACTTGAAAATAAAAGATACCTTCCCCCAAGCCCAAAGATTGAAAAACGGCAATTAATTCCTCAGATCCACTTTTGTTTGAACCAATCTGACAGCATCCGAGCCAGCTGCAAGAGAGAAGCATAAAGAGCTAACGTTACGTTACTGAGCTCCAGTTGGAAAAATGAGAAAGTTAATTTTATTCATGTGCAAAAACTACGAGATACCAGATGGATTTATTCATCATTATCCAACACAGTTGTATAGCAAAATTTAGATGTAGTTCCCTCTCTGCTACTCATAAAAAAACAACATTTAAATTATATACAGTAGATTGGTTGAAAGGATAAAATAAACCCATTTTAATGAACTATCTTACATGGAGGAGTGCTCAGGATGAATTAAACAGTGTCACAGCCTGAGGGAAAGAGCTGCTCTTCAGTCTCCTGGTACGGCAGAGGATACACATCCCATGCCAGTTTGTGATGTTTCCAGTCAGGATGCTTTCTATTGCTCCTCTGTAAAAGGTAACAAGAACTTGGGAATGGGAATTTTGTTTTCTTGAAGCGACATACAACTGTTTCTGAGCCTCCTTTACCAGGGTGGAGATGTGTGATGTCCATGGTAAGTGTGATGCTGATTCCCAGGAACCTAAAACTCTTCACCTGCTTCACCACAGTTCCACTGATGTAGACAGGGCTGTGTGTCTTTACCTCCTTTTTCCAAAAACCAACAATCATGCTCCTTGGTTTTGGCAGCGTTGAGCAGGAAGTAGTTTTCTGTGCACTGCTCTGCTGCTCAAGACTGTTAATTTCCTCCTCATATGAAGTTTCATCATTGCTGAAATTCGGCAGATGATGGTGGTGTCATCTGTGAACTTCACAATAGAGTTTTCTCTGAGGCGGGGGACTGCAGTCCTGGGTGTACAGTGCTCAACGAAAATTGCAGGATGCAAAATGTGCAGGTCGAAAATTACAGACGGTGACCTACAATTTTGTTCGACATTTTAAGTTACACAAAGAATGACACATCAAGGCTCTGTTAAAATGGCATTACATTTGGTGAAGAGCATATTATGGACGTGAAACTCAAAGTTTAGAACTTGGGATTTGTCAGTCTTGACTTGAGACTTGACGCAGGACTTGCCTATCTTGTCTTGGGACTTGAGTGCAAAGACTTGAGACTTACATGTGACACAACACAATGACTTGGTCCTTCTCTGGCCTGCAACATTTGGGTTGTGCCCCACCTGTTGCACAAGCCTACATTACTCTCCACTGACACTGAGGTCATGGTTTTGTGTGGTATATTTGCAACCTGCATGGAACAATTGATACTATAGATGCTGAAAAGGCTGATTGCAGTAATTTTTCAACTCCATGCATGACAGATTTTAGGCAGAAGTAAACAAAATATCCAGCATTTTCCTACCAGGACTGTATTTGTGGAGGCTTTCAAACACATTTTCATGTTAGGAGATGCAATTATTTCTCAAATGTAGTGATTTAAAGGAAGACAGAGCCAACAAGGATGAAAAAAAAGATGAAACGTTGAAAGACACAAGATTTTGTTTGTAGCATGCGGCGGTTCAATCCCACAGCACTGCTTGTGTGTGCGGTCGGCCATGTGCTTCTTTGGCTACACACTGACCTGAAGGTGAATGCTCATTACACACAGACACACGGAGTAATAGACCCCTACAAGATGTGGATGTAGCCCGGCTTAAATAGTATTATCTCCTTATTTATCCTTTTTTCACGAGCAATTGAGTGTGTAGCCAGCAGCTGGACAGGTGTTGATTGGGACACCAATAACCACAGCAGGGGACAAACACACGCAGACACACACACACCCATGCCAGAACAGCAGGTGGCTACCATTAACAGTGTCACTGTTCTTATTCAGTGTGCTGTGAATGTATAACACAGGGACCGACATGAGATACATCCTCACCTTTTCCTCTCTTTCTGGCCTCACTTTTTCTTATTTAATATCATATTTTTAGCTCTTTTGGGAAACTGAGAGGAGGAAATCAGGAATGAGACGCAGAGAGAGTAAGGCAGCACATACAGAAGAGATGGTAGGTTTGATCACAGGCCAGCAGGGGTCCATATGGTTACAAAAGCAGCTGGATTAAATGCAATTCGATCTCTGGCAACCTCAATCCCTCGTCTCTTGTCTCCCATTTTGTTCTTTCGTTTCCCTTCTACCTTCAGCCACTAATCTCTCTTCTCTCTTTTTATCATGTCCATGTGGGCAAGATTAACATTTCCTTAAGCAAGAGCCACCTGTGAAAGTACATGAAGGTAGGGTGGATGAGAGGTAGATTTATGGCTTCTACATTCAAGTGGCTTATATAAAGGCTGTATGTGTGTGCGGCGGCAGTTTCTCATGGGGCGAGGCACTGAGGAGACTGTTTCTGCCTCACTGAAACTCTGCACACGAGGCAAGGCTGCCACTGCACACACATTATAGACCATAGAGAGATGGTGTGTGTGCATCTCTTATCTGTGTGTAAAGGATTTCTTCTTGGGACTTTCTCAAAATCCCAGATATGTTTGAGGTCAGGCATCTAAAACACGTGTTTGAAGGCAAACACTGGTTGTGGGTCGGACGCACTACATGCCTGTTCAACACCCCAAACTGCACCTCACTGCGTAAAAGGCACACTCCTCCCTGCATTGACGCTAAACGTTGGCATTGAACCAAAATCATGAGGTGTAGAACTGTCCGATATAAGATTAAGTCCTGGGATGTGACAACGTGTAATTATAATATTCTCCTTAAAAGACACTTGAATTAAACATCAATCAAATCTAGGGCAGCACAGGACAGCACTCTGGAGACTAATTAAATTTTGGGGAGATTTAAACTGTGTTTCAGTCTTGTAATCTTTGTATTTCTTGTATTTTTGTCATGTTGGATCGCTATTATGTATTTTGTGTGTAAAGATTAAAAAAAAAAGAAGCTCAATCTGCTTTTAAAGAAGTAGTTCAGCATTTCGGGAAATACTTTTAACTGCTTTCCTACCAAAGCCTTTGAGAATATCAATACCACTCTTATATTTGTATAGTAAACAGAGCCTGTCGCTGTCCAAAGATAACAAAATCTGCCGACTAGCATCTCTTGAGCTCATTAATTAACAATTTATATCTCATTTGTTTAATGCATCCAAAAACTGAGGTATAAATAGAGGTATAAAAGATAACAATTGTGTTTTTGTCCTGGAGTCTCAAGGAAGGTACTGTGCATGGCTAAGAAACTGTCAGTGATTAGTGTGAGGTTTAGCGCTAGTTTAGCCAGACAAGTATGATTAATTTTTGATTTCCAAGGGGTGCCATCAACACACACTGGACCGAAATGCCTCTGGACACAAGTGGATGGACCAACAACCAGTCAGACCAACAAAACATGTGATGTAGTGATGCTTTGTCCATTTCAAACAGGACACAAAACGGCGGCCACTTTGTAGTAATCTTTCTTGTATTACAGCTAAAATATGTCTAACATTTTAGTTGAGAAACAGGTAATGCAGCAACATAATCTTGATCCATATTTGGTCAGAAATGCTAAGTTTGACCGTGTGTTCTGAGTTTCAGGGAGCCTGACGCGATGCGCTGGACGGACCTGCCTACTGGACACAATTGGATAGACCTACAACCAATCAGAGCTGCAAAATGTATGACATGTGACATCAGATCTGGACGAGTGGCGCTCCTCTGTCAATCGGTTGTGATTGGCCTGACGGGATCCAAAGCTAGTGTAATTCTAAGTGTAAGTCTAAAAGGAAGAGGGACCAAACAAATCTGCAAATGAAAACAAGAGCTTGACAGATTCGTCTGGTTCCCAGGCTGATGCTAGTTGCTAGTTTTATGCACTTCCAACATTTAGGTAACGTGCGGCCTTTATTTAGCTCATGTATGATAAAATAGAAGCTGTACAATTTAGCTCAGTAAGGTTGATGTTTATGTTGATTAACAGCAATCATTGTGAAAACCTCAGTACCAGTGTGACTGAGTTTTCAGCTACACCCTACGAGCTAAATCAGCCAAGAAACACAGACCCTGAGCTGTTAGACTGTGCATAAAAACAACATTTGTGTAGGTCTGCGGGACCCTGTGCGTGTCCCCGCAGTAGATTCAATATCTTAGCTGGTGACATAGAAGGGCTTGAAAGGAAAGAGAGGATGAAGCAAAAGAGGAAGAGAGAGACAGAGACGGTGAGAGAGATGAGAGAGATTAGGGATTGATTATCGATTGCTGTGGAGTTGTCAGGAGGCTGGAGGAAAGATGGAGGAGCACAGCCTATTTTCCTTTTGTTTGTGTTTTTTTTTTTCCTCCGCTCTCTCGTTCATCGACTGAGAGGGAGATTGGTAGAGAATGAGAGCCGCACAAAAGATTCATGTCATTTCTCCTTCATTTACCCTCGGTCTTTTTACTGTCTCCAGTTTTGTTAAGATCTTATCTTCTTCTCTGTGTTTAGAAATATTGGATAAGGCGTGAAGGTTAGACAAAAGGAAACAAGGAGAATGTAAGCGCAGAAAGGAGAGAAGAATGGATAGAAGAAAGGAAAAACACATGCGCACATAAACAATGTTTACTTTATTACTAAACAGAGCAAATCAGCATGAAGAAAAGACGTTCCAGTTTCCAATTCCCAAATCAAACAAACGCTCATTAAAAACTCGTCCCCAGTCGTCTCACAAATCACTTCCACAAATTCCATTTCATGGAAACACGCACGTTTCACCCCAAGACAGTAACCAAACATAATCCTATGCTTCATTTCCATTCAAATAACATGAATCCAAGACATTCTTATCAATGATCACAGTGAATGTAGATTCGTCTGTCCATCAGTATTTATCAGTGTGAGCGTGTGTGTCTGCACTCTGAGAAATAAAGGTGCAAATTAGAACCATAAAATAGCTCTTCGGCTTGTCCCAGTAGAAGGGCCCTTTTGTCTCCTCATAGAACATTTTATAAAGGTTCCCCCTGGAGCCATTACACAGGGTTCTACTTAGGCTGAAGCCTTTTGAGAAAGTTCTACTGGTGGTTCCACTGAGAAGCCTTATATATTCCAAAGGTTTTATCTAGAACAAACTATGGTACAAAGAAAGATTTCGTCAAGGATTTCAACAATCCCTGAGGAACTCTTTCTTCCAAGAAGTTTTCTGTGGGTTCTGGATGGAACCTTTAGTCTTACAAAGAACACCTTGATCATCCCTTTCTTCAGAGGATTTTTTTTTCAGATGCACATGCAAATGGTTCGGCCCTTCAGGAAGAACCCTTTTGGAACTCTTATTTCTATTTCTCTCTCTCTCTCTCTGTGTGTGTGTGTGTGTGTGTGTGTGTGTGTGTGTGTGTGTGTTTCTTCTGTC
>JAJHUR010075818.1:0-13457 GCA_027495735.1 Lutjanus campechanus | reverse complement strand
GGGATTCTTCCCGTCACCTCTGAACTGCCTCCATGTAATATTTCATCTTTGTTGCCGTTCATCATCATCATCATCATCATCATCATCATCATCATCATCATGTGTTGCAGTGTGACACAGAGATACTGGACTCAGCAGTTCTCCTCACAGTGGACTGTAGATCTGCAGTGACCAGCTGGTGGTGTGTTTTGTTGTGTAGTGTGTAGTGCATGACCAGTGTTCTCCCCATCCGTCCACAGTGGCTCCGCCTCTGTGCGACGTGGCCGCATCACTGATCGATGCGATCAAATTTTTTCCTCCTCCACCGTCCCAATTAGTGCATGCGGTGTGATTAGTGTGTAGCTGATCCAGGAGCAGTAGGTAGTTGGTGTGGTGTGCAGTGCATGCTGTGGTGTTAGTGGCTGTGGGTCAGTAGTGCTGTGGTGTGCAAAGTCCTCGCCTGTCGCTCTCCGCCTGGCTTTTCAACAGGAGGCACTGTCACAACACAGCAGCACGCTGTGACAGTGTTTCTGCTTCAGCTCCGCTCGTGCTTCATGGACCGCTCAAAGCTTCATTAGTCACCTTTGACATCAGCGTGTTTAAAAATCGTTCCATCTTTACAGCAACAACTCTGCAAATGAACGCTTTCTCAGTTTGCTCTCTGGACTGGTTTCCTGGAACAGTCTTAGTTCCCTAATGTTTGATTTCAGCCTCACATTGACTGCTTTCAAAGATTATTAGTTGCTCTTATTGTTATTTAGTACACCAGGAAACCTCTCTTTGAGCTGGGATAACACAGACATTAATGCTTTTTTAACATTCCCGACACGAGACAGTTACTGTCAGGATTTTGAACAAGCTGCTCATGTTGGGGTAACAGAGAATTTGTATACTAGCACTACTAAAATTATATTAAAAAAAACATATTTTAAAGCGCTTTACAAAAGACATCAAACTAATAAATCCATAGATCAGAGCAGAACCAGATCGATAACATCAGATAAAACACAATCAAATACAAATGAGTCAGTAACACATAAATCTAAGTAGAACTCCAACATTTAATCAGTTAACCAATTATTAATCAATTATTAGATTAATCAGCACCTATTTTGACAATCAATTAATTAATTGGTTAGAGTATTTTCTTAAGCCAAAATTCTCAGATTTCAGCCTCTTAAATGTGAATATTTTCTGGTGTCCGTGACAATAAACTGAATATCTTTGGGTTGTGAGTAAAACAAGACTTTTGAAGACTTCATGTCAGATTTTGGGAAAAATGAACAACATGTTTTCACCATTTTCTGAGATTTTAAAACAAACAACTCAATTAGTCTAGAAAATAATCGCCTGATTAATCGGCTGTGAAAATAATCGTTGCGGAAAACGACTCTTCAGGAAAGATGAGCAGAGCTGTGACATCACACAGCAAAGACCATGTTTATAATGACATGATATGACGGCTGAATCCATCACAAGATGAGATGCATCAGGAGCTGTTAAAACAAACTTCTTGGTAAAAACCCTGGAACAGAATTGACTATTTAAAAAATCTGATAAATATACATGACTTTAAGAAATGATCTGTGCAAAGAATGAACTTCTGCAGCCCTGGATGCTCAATTTTTGAGGCTGAGGCTGATATGAATATATGAGGAAAAAACATCAATATATAGATTTTTTTATTTGTTAAATTGATTACTTAAACGTAGTTATTAAAGGGTTGTAAACTACAGCTGACAGTATCAAGAGATCTCTCCTGAGCTCACATCGGCCAATAATGATGATATGAATGTTAAAAAAAAAAATTCTTGACCAATTCCATAAATTTTCAGATCAGATTTGTAAACTTCAGAGGATGGTTTAACATCTCTGATTCTGTTTCTAAAGCATCTAACTTGTCATCAACATTTAACCTTCCTCCACGATCACCTCCTCTGCTCTCACTCGTCCGTCCGCCTGCCATCATTCCATCCATCTCCTTTTTATTTGGCTTCCTTTGGCTCCTGTCTTCCTGTCTCTCCACCTCCCACCCTCCCTCCCTCCCTCTGTCTGTCCTCCAGCTGCCACGGTCCCGGAGCAGAAGACGGTCACTCTGGATGTGGACGTTAACAACCGCAGTGACCGGACCGAGTGGTGCAGCTGTTATTATCACGGAAACTTCTCCCTCAACGCCGCCTTTGAGATCAAGCTGCACTGGATGGCCGTCACCGCTGCTGTGCTCTTTGAGATGGTAACTGCGTGTTTGATGTCCTTTTGTCAGCTGATCACACCAAATCATTTGTCGAGAGACACAAAATCAATAGATTTCAGCACCTTACACGCTAGGGTTGTGCTATATCACCAAAATCTCATATCTCAAGAACCCCAGAAAATGATATATATCATGATGTAGCACATTTTCTGTAAATTAAATTCAAATAGGATGCAATGGAAGTTTTTCATTACTTCTGTGAGGGTCTACACAGGGCTCAACAATAAGGTTTGCCCACTTGCCTGGGGCAAGTAAAATGCCATGCTGGGCAAGTAAATCTGGATCAAAAATAAAGTATTCTGATAATCAATTAATCGTTATCATGATTGGCAGTGAGTTAAAGTGAGAGCAGTTTTCAGCTTCTCAAATATGGAGGTTTCCTGCTTTTCTTTATTTATTATCACATTAAATTGAATATCTCTGGGGTTTAGACTTACAAAATGAGACATTTAAAGACATCACCTTGGACTTGCTGATGGAAAATGGACATTTTTCACTATTTTCCGACATTTTATAAACGTTGCAGCCCTAAATTAAACATGACTTTAGTCTTTGTTGTTGTTTTTTTATTACGTCTAATAAATAAAACAGTTTATACAGGGGCAAGTCAAAATTGACTGTGGGCAAGTAGATTTGAGGGGAAAAAACATTAACGCTGAATACTGTCTACAGGACAGGGTGTCACAGATTGTAAAGCCCCCTGAGGTCAGTTGTGATCAGTGATATTGAGGCTGTAAAAATAAAATCTGACTTGACTTGAGATTCCCTGCCTGCATCCGTGCTGTGCAGAATGCAAACATTCAAATGACAAAATATATTGTTGTAAAGCCTATGATTTGCAACACAATGAAATAAGCAATAATATGAAACAATATTTTTCTGTTATTATCATTGTTCTGTTATCATTAGCTATGATTTATCATTTTTCTTTCCTCATGATGTATGTTGTCACATCAAACAGCCTGACTACACGTGTCAAAACTTCCATTACAATCAGCAGAGATCATGTGTATTTCCTGAATCGTGCAGCAACACTCCGATTCTATCAGACGACAAAAAGGAAGAAAAAACTAACACAACTCTCAGAAAAGATGAAGAGAATGCATAGATTTAAGATAGCAGAGTCTGTCCTCTTCAAAGAAAACACATATACCAGTGTGGCTTAGCTCTGGTAAAAATAAAATGATATCGTCTGCATAGAGGGACACTTTATATTCAGTATAATTTATAAGTAAGTCTTCAATGTGTGTTGTCTCTTATACGGAACACTTACGGTTCAATGATCAACACAAACAGCAGGGCACTCAGCGTCCTCCGAGGAATCACTCTGTTATTACAGCTGTAAATGATGCATGTTTACAAGTTTGTGAACTGTTTGATCCATATCATATTTTAATTGGCTCCTCAGGCCTTAAAAGAGCACTGAACCAATTTAGCATTGTACTCCTGTAGCTGTCAGACTCATGAAGCATGACAGTAAAAAAAAAAGATGAATGTTGATGCAGCAGGTCAGAGATATATCATCTTTTTTCTTTTGCGCATTTCTCTTCCACAAAAGGCTCCCGAGACCTGTAAACAGGTGCAGTTCTTCTTTAAAGCAAAATTCAGTTTTTTAAAAATCTATCTTCTTTTTCAAATATGTTGCTGTGATTCCTGTGTGTTACAGTAGGATTTTACTCCCCAATCTCGTTGCTGCAATCTGCAGATTCTCTGAGTTTGGTGACAGTTTTACCACAGAGAGAGCTGCAGAACTGCTCAGACAGGTTTGACAGTAGCCAGAAGTTCAAGCAGGTTTTACCTAAACTCTGATTTAGGAGTCAAGTTGAGGAATGGAAAGCTTTCCTGTAGTGAAGACAGAGAAGATAAACTAAGCACCAAAACACTTCATTAATCTGACCTGCTCTTATACTGGCTGCCACTGTCTGACTAACTATATCTGTTCAGACACACCCTACGTTCTCAGTATGCAACACAAAATCACAGGACTCAGACGTTTTTTAAAACAAGGAAACAACAGTGGAACTATTTTGGCTGTGCAGCAGCCTGCTGTGACACAGACTGCATTGAGGAAAAGAAAAACTGATTCTGACATCCACCATCATTGATGGTGGATGTCTTTCATACTTAATCCTGTAGTTTCACTGAGTCTGCGTATCCCATTTTGTTTCAATAAACCACGATACACATCGTGCCTTTTCTTGAGGAGTAGCCATTTTTTAGGGTTTATTTAACAGAACCTATTTCATCAACAGGGAACCTGAAATACACAAATGCAATGTGATTAAAAATTTGATAACCACTGAGTACATAGAACAAATCTGATTAACATTTCTCATCAATTGCTTTTGTAATAATTGTAAAGAGACTTTGTGGACACCCTGTATATCAAACTGAAGTACATACAAGAATATTTCTGAATTAAATTTCTGAATTAGACACATTCTGGAGGGAAAAAAGTTTAAATATTCTGTTAATATTGAGTTAATCTAGATTATGTGTTTTAAGGTTATATGAGGTACTTATTTGTAGACAGTGTGTTACCTACAAAGAATGGTGTCCCAATTCAGAGAAGCAGCAGGAGTACCAGTGTAGGAAGTTATGCAATGTACTGCTGTTAACAGGGTCAGGAGCAAAATATATTTTACCCACTAAAAAAAATCAATATCAGTTTAAGCGTACTCTATATTTAGACTGTTAAGACTGTCAAACAGCCTTTTCCGACGGAAAAAAGGTGTTGTATAAGCTTAATGTCAGCCTCTCCAAACCAACCAAACTCTACTGGAAAAAACAGCAACAGGACTCAGGAGTTGCTGGTCTGCCACTGCCACAACCTCTTAGTTAGTTTGGGTTCTTTGTTTTAAAATAATAATTCGGATCGACTGAAGTCACACAATAACACAAACTAGCAGATCGAGGCTCCTCCTGTGCTCCTGTGTTGGGTAAAATGTGAGGTGTGGGGTAAAATTGAGTTATATTGCCTCCGGACTTTGGTTGGTTTAGTGACAGAGAGATATTTGTCTCATGTAACTGCCCGTCAGGAAAAGCTGTCTGAGCGCAAAGTAAAGTGGTGAAAATGTTCAAAGTATGACATACACTGACTTTTTTAGGTGGGCCTTTTTTAAGTGCAGTCAGCAGGGTCATTGTTTACTTTGTGCGCTTGTGTCTCCAAAGTGGGGCATGCTGACCTCAATTTACTGTAGGTAACACACTGACTTATCAAGTACTGCCTCATACAACCCCACTTCAAATAATCTGAACTATCCCTTTAAGCAGGAACTGAGAGAAGACATCACCACGTAAACTTCAAAAAGTCAAAGGAAGGAATAGATGCACAGAGGTCAGGTTGATCACTGGTCTGCTGTTGTTTATTGCCCATCAGGTTCAGGGTTGGCACAGGAAAGCAGCGTCCTGCGGCTTCCTGCTGGTCCCTGTTCTGGAGGTTCCCTTCGCACTGACGTCGTACCTGTACGGGGATCCCCTGAGAGCCCAGCTCTTCATCCCTCTCAACATCCACTGCCTGCTGAAGAACGGCAGTGACAACCTGTTTGAAGGTACAGGAGCCGTCTGACTGTGTTCATGTGTGTGATTCATGTGCAGAGCAGCTCAGTCACAACACGCGTCTGATTGAATCCATCACAGGTTTTGAACCAGAGACGTACTGGGACAGGATGCAGCTCTTTCAGGAAGCCATACTCTACAGGTCCCTGCTCATTTGTTGCTTCCATAACTAACAGTCATCAGTCTTCAGAGCATGATGGGACATCTTGAGCACTATTAAGTAAAACTGTGTCTCTCTGTTCTTTCTACCAGATTTGGCTTCGTGCACGACAAGTTTTCTGCTTCTGCTTTTAATTTCCCTGCTGACAACAAGCCGCAGTACATCCACGTCACAGGTTTGTCTCGTCACAACACAAAAACACACAATCCGCTGTTTGTGTTCTGGACGCTGACGAGCTCCAGTCTGCTTCTATCCCATCAGGCACCGTGTTCCTGCAGCTGCCGTACTCCAAGAGGAAGTACTCGAGCGGGCAGCAGCGCCGACGCAGAAACTCCACCACCTCCAACAGCCAGGGGCCGTTCGGCGGGGAGGAGCGCGTCGGCTACTACTGGGCCTACAACACCATGCTGACCAAGGCGTGGAGGACAGGCCTGCTGGGGGACGAGAGGCTCGCCGACCGCCTGCTCAGAGACTTCACCGACTTCTGCGCCAACAAGGACAACAGACTGCTCAACTTCTGGGACAGCTGCCAGGAGAAAATGAACGCCAGCGCCCCCTGACAGGACGAACACTGAATGTGAAGAGCGTAAACAAGGAATGTGAAAAGAACATTTAAAAAGTATTTTTAATCTTTATTTATCCAGAAAACTCAGTTACGCACTGATCTACTGCTGCTGATCAGGTCAAACAGGCGAGTCTGACTGGCTGCTGCTCTGACTGACCCCTCTGAGAAAGAACCACTGATCTCTGTGGATGTTTACATCCTGACCTGCTTGATTCCCTGGTTTGAATGAAGGAACGTGACATTTTAAATTCATGCCTTAAGAGCAGAAATTCTGCTCCAGTGTTGTGTTATTTACACAATATAAAGAATAAGACACCTATTCTTGTGAAATGTTTTTTTTTTTGTAACACAAGACAAACCAGTCAAACCAGGAACTCTCTGCCAACCTGTGAAGCTGTTGTATAAACCAGATAACATTCTCTCATAAGCAACCAGACTCCAGTTTTACCTCACAGAACACTCTCCATCAACCAGTTTTAAAAATGACAAACCATTGTGACCCAATTCACAATAAGCCTTATTAATAAACCTTGAGAAGAGCTGTGCATAAATGAGCATTCCTGACCATTTTACTGCCTTTTCATTTATCATTGGTTCCCAACTTAGAGTCTGGGGCCCCTCTAGGGGGCGCCAAAGATCACAGGGGGGTCCCCAAGGCTTTGTGTGCTCTGAGGCTGTCAAAATTAGATTTGCACACGTTAATTTAATCACAATTTATACAAATGTCTGTAAACAAAACTATGTCAAAGATCTTTGAGCATCACTTCATCTGCCTCTCTTCTTACTCTGATGCCCCCATCACCCTGGAACAGGGTAAATCTGGACTCATCAGACCACATGACCTTTTTCCATTCTGCTCCAGAGTCCCAATCTTTATGCTCCCCAGCAAACTGAAGCCTTTTTTTCTGATTAGCTTCACTGATAAGTGGTTTTCTTAAGTCTTCACAGGTGCTCAGTCCCAGTCTTGAGTTCTCTTCACACGTTCTTACTTTCACTATTAAACATTTTTTACGATCTGATTTCACGAAATGTTTAATTAATAATTTTTTTCTGACCACATTTCTTCCTGGAAGATGATGGGTCACCACTATCCTTCCAGGTTTTACTAATGTGTTGGACAGTTCTTAACCCAGTTTTAGTAGCTTCATCAGTCTCCTTAGTTGTTTTCTTTGCTTGGTGCAGGTCAATAATTTGACTCTTCTGAAACAGAGTAACATCTTTTCACGATCACAGGATATGTCTTCTGACATGGTTGTTTAAGAAATGAGAAGCTGCTCACTGCATCAGTTAGGGTTCAATAACTTGTTGTCATCTGAAACATATTATAACATATATATCCAATGGAAGGCTCTGAAGTATTTGCTCAGTTAAATCCAGGTGTTTGGGGGTTTTTTTTGGCCAGGCAGTGTATATTATGTTTTTCATAGATTAAAGTTGGGGGGGGGGGCTCCGAGGAAAGGTTGGGAACCACTGCATTGTATCATCTTGACGCGTGTTATTGTAATGTTAAATTCTAAAAATGGAAAATAGATGCATTTTGTCTGAGTTAACAGACCCCCTCATTGTTTTTATTTCCTCTCATCAGGACACTTAAGCCTGTTTCATAAATGAGACAAAATGTGCATTTAGGCTGAATTAACAGGTTCATTCTTTTCCTCTCATCAGTAAAACAATAGATACATTTGACTAATCTTAAATTTGCAGAATTTCTCAGTCTTTCATGTATTTGGCTACCTTATTAAAATCCCCTGTGGCCCACCCATCTGAGAGGTAAAATAACTGTTTTTGGAGAAGGAGCCTGGTTGGTTTGTAGAGTGATATTTGGCTTATATAACAGAGGTTTCATGCAGAAAAGTCTGAAAATATTCTACAGCTACACTTAAACTGATAGATCAGCAAGTCCCCCCTTTTCCATAAAGCTGAGTGAAAAACTAACAGTTCAGAATTGAGGTCAAACAGATACATTTCTAGTTGCACCTCATGAAACTTGTTTAATGAGCATCTTTTTTATACAACGACACCAACACATACAAACATTGAAGTCACCGGGGCAACAAAGGCATAACAATGTAGTAAAAACATACATTTATCATAGTTTGAATGAGGAATTATCACTGAGGTTTGCAGAGTGTCGGTCAAACATCAGTACCCGTTCTGATCATTTACCAGTATGATTCTCTTATATTAGTATTCACACATTACACATATGTATACACATTTTATAGTATTGATCCCTTTAAAGTATTTTATATCAAATTCAAGTTTCTTTTGATTATAAAAAATATTTCTTATAATCCATTTGGTCTGTGATTATAACGAAATGATTCAAACAGAAATATCTCAGAATAATTAGTTGTTCCATGAGCGACAAAACCCAAATCAGAGCACTTCATCAAAATGATCCACAACACTGAGGCACAAATATTAAGTTATCCCAGGACGTCCACTGTGTCCTAGTGCAGGTTTTAAATACTTCACCTCTTCTTCTGAAGGACACTTCACATGGAGACAAGTGCATGATGTCCATGACTCAACAGCCTCATTTCCTGGAGTAACATTCAAGGTAAGTTCTCAGAACTCCTCTTGTTTAAGTGTCGTCTGTGCGTCGCAGCGAGGCCTCAAATCTCCTTTATGTTTTTTTATTTTCTAGTCTGGAATTCAAAGTCAGTTTTTACAGTCTGTGTGACTGTTAATGTAGTGGTCTGTCAATGGGAAAATGTAGCGGAATGACCCTTTCATGAAGCCTTCCATCTGGAAACTCGGGAAAGATTTGTGGAATGACGTCTGTCACGTCAGCTGATGCTGCCGCACTGACAGGACATCAGCTGTTGGGACACTGGGTTTTAAAACGGTCTGTGTTTCTTCTTCTTTGGTGTTTGTGAGTTTGATCGTGTTAGTTCACCTCAGACTGTCCCTGCTGTTCTTCATCATCCTGTTTTGGCTCTGACGTTCGTCAGTGAAGCAGCAGGACGACAGTTTCCTTTTGATGGTGTGAGGTATCTGCTGTCTGCTCTACGTGTCCGTGTGTTCCCAGTCTTTCCTAAAGTTTATACACCGTCCAGTTTGACTGAAGACTACTGTGACCTGGACCCTGTCCTCCCATCATTTTCTCTTCTGTAGAATTGTCATCAACAGTCCTTAAACTGCTTCACTGCACTTTAAACCTCCCTGTTTGCTGGACCGTAGCTAATGTCATACTTATGAAAAATCAAACAAAACAAAGAAACCTGATCACACTCACAGCTCTGTGGTGACGCAGCAACTTTCACTCACAACCCTGCAGTATGTCTTTTTTTATTCCTTTTTGATTCTGTGAACCCCCACGACCTGCCGGCGGGTTTTAAAGGCATGTTTTCATTTTTTCACAGCCGCAAACTGTGAAAAGAAACGGTCGCTGGATTTTCAAATCTCCTTGAATGAATCATGCGCGATGAACGTTTCCATCAGGGTCAATGTGATGAAAGAAAAGATCCTCTAAGTCCTGTAAGTTTAAGATCCTTTCTTAAAATACTGAGACAGATACTAAGTCAAATACGAGATAATACGTCTTTAGAGTTTCTCGTTTTGACATAATTACTTCTTAAAATACTAAATCATTTTGAGATACTCGCTCATTATTTTTTAGAAACTACGTCATTATTTCGACAAAGTTTCTCATTAAATGACTTCCAGGATGGTTTCTTTCATCACAGTGATTAAAATAGGCTCTAAATCGAAGTTTAAACATAGCCATGTTTCATCAGACTCATCAGATTCTAATAAAAACGTGTAAAATACTAAAAGATGAGTGGATTGTCTTCAGATTGAGACAGATTGAAGATTCACTTGAAATGGACAGAATCTGTTCTTCATTCATCATGTTGACATTTGATCCTTTCCAGCCTCTGGATTGCTAATATTCATTTAAGTGGTTATTGTTTTATTTTAACTGTAATGTTATTTAGTTAGTGGATATTGTTTTAGATGATTTATTTAAGCCTTGATTGTTGGATCTTTTCTGTACACTTCTATATTTATCATTTATGACAGAGAGGGTCCAGGCTTGTCTCACTGTATTATCTTTTTTGTGTTTTTCTTCTCTTGCCTGATACTGATTTGTTTAACAGTTAAAAATGAATAAATAAAGTGTTCAAAAAACAAAAAGTTGTTGTTAAATCTTCTGCCGATGGACTGATAGTTTCAGCTCTAGTTTAAACCCGTCGTGAGTGAAACAGTCAGAAGTAGGAGACATTTTTCTCTCTGCTTCCAGTCAGGACAACTGCTAATGTTTTTGGAAAATGATGGAAAACAAGATCCAGGTTGAAAATGGCTGAAATGTCAGTTAAGCATTAAAAAGATCTCCCTTCTCTGTTCCTTTGGTTTACCTGGTAACTCCTGTAACTCATCACATGTGCTGAATGAGTCACGTTAAGTGCAGCAGTGAGGAAATCCCCCTGAAAGCTCCCTGAAAAACTCGAGATGAGCTTTAAGAGGAAACAAAAGTGAAAGCTGCTCCTGTCCCGCTGGGACCCGTCCACAGTTTGTTTCCTGTCGTACTGCCAGCGTGTCAGCTGTAGGGAGGGTGGGGGAGGGGCTGTTAGTTGATTCTGGCTTCACCCTCTGAGGCGTCTGTCTGACCACCTACACACACACACACACACACACACACACACACACACACACACACACACAGAGGACAGGACTTGTTAGGCTGTGAGCCACAACAAACCAGTAATGACAAAGGAACAGTTACAGTGAGTGAGGCTTTAAGTTATATTCGGACAGTTGTCTGACTCACGTAATCTGATCCTGATTGGCCAGATGAGGATGGAGCAGAGCGCCAAAGCTGCGATGATTGCCACGCCCCCCGTTACTATGACCATGATGTAATGGTAGAACCACACGCAGGCCGGACAGCACATCACAGTGCTGAGAGACAGAGACGCACAACAAAACATGTCAGAGCAGGTCACAGTCTGAGAGCCTGAGAGACAAACAGGACAACAATGATACTACTCACTTCCTCTTCTGGATCCAGTGTGTGTGTGTGTATGTGTGTGTGTGTGTGTGTTTGTGCAATTTGCATGTTAAAGTGTAGATTAGAGTCAGATTTATTATATTCACACTGTAAACCTTGTTGACTGCTACAAGAGACTGATTACAACATTAACAATGAAAATCCAGTTCTAACAGTTAGATCCTACATTTTCCCATGATGCAACTCAATAGCATCTTTTGTTAGACCCTGCAGCTGTTAAAAAATTCTTGGTCTTGGTTGTGCATATCAATAAACTGTGTGTGTGTGTGTGTGTGTGTACTAACTGGCAGGGATGCAGGGCCTGAATGATCATGACAGCGACTCCATTGGCCAGTTTATCAGTGAAGCTCATGGCTCCGTAGACAAACGCTCCACTTTGCTGCAGACCGAGAGAGACAGGTGAAGATAAGACGATGTAAAAGGACACCAGTGAGGGTGACATCACACCTCCCTCTGTCTGTCACACACACACACACAGGTCTTACCGTCTGATCTGCGATGAGCTCTGCGGTCATGGCGAGCGATATGACCAGGATGGTGGCTGACCCCGCCCCCAGCAGCACAGCGGCCCCGTACACCTGCTGACCCATCTTGTCATTTAGGAGCACCCAGTAGGAGAAGGCCATGACCAGCAGCAGGCCCACGAAGTAGGTGAGCTGGACCAATCAGAAGAGAGACACATAGATGAGCTGCTGGTTCTGTTTTTTTTTTTCTTCTTCTCATTTTTCACTCACTTTATCTAAAGTCCCAGAAAACTTGGTTTCAAATTCTGAGTATTTCTATAAGTTAAGATTTTGTCACAACACCATATTTCTAAATAACACAACAGTCAAAACTCAGCAGATCAGTTTGATCAGGTCTGTGTGGGTCTGATTTGATTGACAGCAACATTGAAACATGAGCAAACAACCCACCAACTAAATCCTGACTGGTAGACGTACGTATTTGACATCATTTTCCTCTTAGTCACCATATTTTCTCAAATAGCGACCGTGGCCTTTATTTACCTCAGAATGTTCCAGGTCTTTATTTGTGGCTTGTATTAGAGACAGGCCTTTATTTCTAATTTCCTCTGTTTGATGAGTGTAATTTGTCACATTTTAGTACAAAACCTCATTTTGATCTGCTCCTGCTTGTCTCGTTAAACTCGATCAGTGGACAGAAACCCTACATTTCTTAACAAGGCTTTTATTGTGAAACATTTTGCAGGAACGTGTTGCTTGTGTTATTGTGTGACTTTTGGGTCACATAATAACACAAACTAACCAACCAAGGCAACAGTAGACCAGCAACTCTGTTTTCTTTTTTAATCAATTATCACCGTTGTGACTTTTTGTGCCTTTAACTGATAGTGCAGTTGAAGATAAGACCGGACAAAGAGAGAGAGGGACGCCGCCCACGCTGAACAAAGGGCCACAGGCTGGAATCAAGGCCATTTCAGAGGACCTGCCTCAGCACATGTGGTGGATGCTCCACCAACAGAGCTATCAGGGCACCTCACAACTCCCACTTTCTGTAAGTTTAAGTTACTGTTTTTGCCAAAGTAGTCTGCTGTCTTTGGACAGAGCGATATCTGGCTTCTATAACAGCGGTTTTCTGTCTGCAAAAGCTGTCTGACGGCAACGTAAAGTGGTGAATATATTCTAAATATAGCGCACACTTAATATGATGTTGATTTTTTTGAGGTGTCTAAAATAAATTTTGCTGCTGACCCTGTCCACAGCAGCACAACGCTTAACGTCCAACACTGGTGCTCCTGCTGCTCCTCCAAACTAGGAGCGTGTTTACCGTCATCTACTGTAGTTAAAGCGATATTCCACTTTGCGAGTTTAACCCATTCAGTATATACTCACCACCATGTCGATGTGATGGTGGATGAAAATCTTCAATTTCCAAAACAGTCCTGGAGTTTTAGGAGAAACAG
>JAJHUR010075817.1:0-22521 GCA_027495735.1 Lutjanus campechanus | reverse complement strand
TTTTTTTTTTTTTTTTTTTTTTTACACAAGTATCTGAACTTCTACTTGAGTACAGAATGAACAGAACAGAATACTTTCACCTCTTTATGGTAATTAAAGATCTGGACTCAAACCTAAATCTGGATGAGAGATTTAGACTGACAAAGAGAGACAAAGTGAGGATGAAAAAGGAGGAAAAAAGCAGACAGACACAGGACTCTACAAATAGAGTCTGTTGTCTGACCCTCTCAGCTGATGTGGTCGTTCAACTTTTTTAAAAAAAAGAAAAAAAGGCTTTTCAGGCCCAAAACAGGATCAAACAACCTGCTGTGGAGTCCGGTTACACCGTAACAATGGCTTACATTCACTCTCAGCCTCAACACACAAGCTTTTACCTCAAAGAGTGTAGAGGGAGAGAGTAAGTCTGGTTTGGAAGGGTGGGTGGGTGCGTTGTGCGGGTATACAGAGGGGAGTATGGCGATATCTTAGACGATAATGGTGTTCGACAGATTAGATGGTATCAGCCTACCATGTTTGTTTTCAACTGTCGGCTTCTACGGCTTTACCGAGATCTATGGTCAACTCCGCAGGCACTCTCAATCTCAAGGAAACTTTTAGATATTGTCTGAGAGAGTGAAGTATACTATGATAGATAGCATTCATGACTCTAAGATAAAGACAGCTGGTGCGGAGAGAGCAGCTGAGGACAAATCATCTATAAAAGGAAATGCAGACACACTGAAACCTGTCCACCTGTAAACTTTACTTTACAGTTCTGTTCTGTTGTGTCCCTAATTGACCCCTAAAATGTCTAGTAAGGTTCTAATAAAGGGTCTACTTCTGTCTAATAAAGCACAGAGTATTTCTATTTTTTGTCTAATTTAATGCAAAGTACAGCTTGTTATGTCTTATTAGTGTTCTGTAAAATAAAGTGTAACCAGATGATCATATAGCCAACTACAACAGCCAGCCCTGTAAGCTTCTGTGTCCACAGCCGACAATCTGATTAATCACAGACCCTCGACAGACAGCTACTATCTGCTAACCTCCTCCTAAGACCCTGCTTCTCAAGCAATGAAGAGCAGCCCTGGCAATTTGTATTTGTTTTGCATTGGTTCAGTAGTTCTGGAGAAATTAGTATGCAGTCAGGGATGGGAGAGCTTGTCAAGATCAGGGCGAAATCTCTACCCACCCACCGGGCGGATCTACATTCATGAACAAGGTTGACAAGAAAGCTGACTAGTGTAAAGACAAGGAGCAAATAAAATGGCGGAGAACACCATGAATATTCTTTTTCATATGAGTGCACTGAGAACACCTTCATAGACAGGCCCTTTCTCCATCTGTCTGTCTGTCTTGCGTGTCTGTTCATCTGTCAAGACACTCACTCTCTCTTCTTTCTCTTTCTCACACCCTCTAGCCCCTCGTCTCTTTTTCCAAAAATCTATGTGTCATGCACGTCAAAATGCTAAGGCCAGTCCTTTTGAGGGTGTTCTGCTGGACCATAGAGCGAATAAACATCCATGTCAGGAGAAAGCGATCTGGGGCCCTTCTCTCACTGAGCCCGAGCTCTCCTGGGAAACACACAGCTCATACAATGGATAGAGGAGGCCTTTTGTTGAGTCTCTGGGAGCTGCAGGGCTAGCTCTGGATCAAACAGGGGTATGTGTGTGTACATTTCTGCATCTCGCACACGCGCACACACACACATATACACGGGCAAACCACACTGACACGCGAGGGCGAACACACACACCTTCGCCCACACAGAATCACAGACTTTTCTCATCTCCCTAAACTCAGTGTGACTAAGTAAACTTCTTCACCCTTTTGCAGTAGTTACCGAGGGCAGGAAGATGAATTTGAAATAGCCAGCAGGAGAAGAGAGAAGAGACAAAGAGGTGAATGGTGACGTAAATCAGTGTTGGACTGATTTAGACTGGTTTAGTGTCAGTCTAAAGGGGCTTTCTGTTGTACTATATACAAATCACAAGTTCAAAGCCTGTGGCTGGGTTGCCTCCTGGGGTCCGAGGCAGGGAAATCCAGCAGGGAACTGGCTAATACTTGTGGGTAGCCTGCGTGTGTGGCACAGTTATTTATTACATAGGCTTGAGAATATATGTGATCCAATATAGCCATGAAATAATGGGGGAGGGGCTGCAACGTTCTCCTTTTCTTATAAAAGCTATATGCAGGGTCGCATCTTTAGTTAGCTAATGTTAGCAAAATGCAAGCTAACTAGGGAGCTAATGATTGAAGTAGATTAGCTAGCTAGTTAGTTAGGTTTTTGCTAACATTAGCTGATTGAAGATGTGTTGTTTTTACAGGTTCCCTGGCAACGTCTTTTGAGCATCTGCAAAGCTTGATTTTCTTTTCAATATAGACAAGCCTAGCAAATAGCAAGTACAAAAAACAGGAAAGAAAAAAGCTGATCGAGGTACCCAGCTTACTCAACTGTCATTGGAACACAGAGCAAAGGGGGCGGGACTTAGGAAAGGTCAATTGTACTCAGGTCTACAAAAAATGTTTTAAAATATTAAGGTCAGCAGTTGTGTGAGCACACTCTAGATGCAAATTAGTTGAAGGCTGTATGTAGCACTATCAGCTGGTTTTGTTACCATTGTCTAAGCACTGTGCATCATGGCTGAATAGTGTGAACAAAATGTGATACAGACACTGGTATACAAAACCTCTGCAGTTCATCCCCTCTTCCCAGAATGCATTTTAATAAATTTCCATTCGAGCCACTGCCTTGCTCCTGGCCGTCTGCCCCTGGTGCAGGATCTATGGGAATTCTCCTCACCGAAATGAACTCACACCGTCTGACCCTATTCATCCCCAAGACTGCACTTTCTCTGGGACTCCCCCTTTTCCAGTCCCCCAGTTTCCCACAGACCCCCTCTCTCACTCTTTGCATCCTCCCCTTCTTTCTCCCTACCTTCCCACTGCCCCTCAGCCCCACCCCTCCCAAATCTCTGCCTTGCTTTCAACTCCAATTTTGGGCACAATGAAGTTGTTCTGGCTGACAGTTTGGCCAGTAGAATGAGTGTTGTTTGAGCCTGCTGTGTGGCCCTGTAGTGGGCCCATTCTCCCCCTCGCCGGCTCAGTTACCGAGAGCCTTGTTGGTGGGACACGGAAGCCATCCGTCCCCACGCTCCCACCCTGACCCAAACAATTAGCCTCAAACCACACTTAGGCTCACCTGCGCCTCCTCTTTACATACTGCCACACATGCATGGACAAATGCATACACAAATACCCAAAAGGGCTGTATTACAGAAACTTCCTAACTTGCAGATCCTATCTTAACTATTTGGTAACCATGGTAATTAGGGTTAGGACCTGGTCTAAGAAAAAAAAAACAGATGAGCATAGATGATGATGTTCCTAAGTCAATGTCTTTATACTAAAATTATACGAAAATATCCTATATTGTCCTTTTTTAATACCTAAGATAATATGGCCCCTGTTAACAAATGCCGGGCTCAGAGTTATCAGGTTGAGAAATCGGGTTTAATCACACACATGAAAAGAAACTTCACTTCTGTCTAATCAGAGATATGCAGACAAGGTTTAAAAATAAGGGTGCATCACACACTACAGGATGTTATTAAGATGATCATGCCAGAGCGAGCACAATCTCATGTGATCTCAAGGAGAAACAGACGTACACAAAGTGGAGACTGACAACTTTGCAGTAAGAAAAAACAAAAGCAGATGGATGAAAGAAAATGTTGGAGAGACATGGTCAACACGGCTTGTCTATTCTTGAGATTTTAACTGTCAGTTACATATCTGTCAACAGTAGCATGCTAGCTACCATTAGTCTCAAGGGCTAAAGTTTACTGTTGCTTTGCAATGCCATCAGCTACTCAGCTGCTTGCGTCCCCTTGTAGACCTGTTTCTCTCATTGGCTATTGTGGTTTTCCTCATAAAGTACTGATGTAATCATTAGAATTTTTACTTGTAAATATAAAATATGTCTGGAAATTATCTAGGCCAAACATCGGTACCAACTGTGGTCTGAATCTTAGGTGGGGTGAATCTGAGGTATTTCGACCTGAACCCCCTATAGTCTGACCCTGCTTTACCATGTTCTTTTCAGGAAATAAATAATACTTGTAAATATCAACATGTATAAGGTCCTTAAACTGCTCTACTCTTCCATATTCCTATCTATGTTATGAGTTCATCAAGATACCTTGTGGTTCTCTTGCATATCACATCTGTTGTGGTGCACTCACTGCTACAACACAGCCAGGTTGGCCTGATTTACTCAGTTACTCCATGTCTTGTAGGACGTGTCAGAAAGGATTCTGTATTGGGGTCAGCTGGAAAGACAAAGCCTGCAGCCCTCTCTCCTCTGTCGCTTTCAGTAAGCATCAACCAGCCCCTCTTTCTCTCTCCCCCTGCCTCTGCCCCCCACCCCTTACTCCCTGTGTTTCTTTTCCAGTTCTCTGTATCTCTGTTCCAATGAGTTATCAAACAAATATATAAAAAAAAATCACGCTATAAATATTCTTCTTGTGTGTGTATCCCCTCTGACACACACAAAAGCCACACACACACACACACACACACACACACACACACACACACACACACACACACACACACAGTAGCCAGGACATGAGAAAGTGGCTGGGAGAGGCCCTGATGGGGGGACCATATGTCCAGGCGTTGTATATCAGTCGGCTCGCCCTCAGCGCTCTGCCAGACCACCATAACTTAGTTTGTCTTCAGCACAAAGTTTGGTCCAAGCTTGGCTGGGTTCATTAGGAACCTATTCTCTGGAGCCAATGAACCTCAACAGACCTCCAACAAAGGAGCTAATCACACCCACTGCTGCTCCCTCTCCCTCCCTCCATCACCTCCGCTCCGTTTCAAAAAACTCCATATCTCCTCACAGTCTCAATCAGAATAGAAACCACATATAAGTAATCAGTCAGTGCCAAACAATGGTAACTGTTAACCAAAATGTAGACAATACAGCGCAATCTTTTGACCATTGAGCATGAAAAATAAACAATCACAGCAATGATGAGAGAAAATAGCAATTGTCCAATAGTCATACTTTTCATTTTTTTGTGTTTCAGCAGAAACAAAAATGTATAATTGTGTTTTTACTCAAGATTCACACCTGCGACTGTTTGCGTGTATGTGAGTGGACCTTCGAAGTGTCATGTTCTCACCTGACAGGCACTTTGCTGTCTCAGATGCGGGTGTTGGTGGGATGCGAGTGTGTATAATATACACCTCCTACCACCAACAATGCATTGTGTGTGCGTGTGTTTGTGCGTGCATTTGTGAGCAAAAAGGATGTGGTGCACTGACAATGGAGAGCCCCAGGCAGCTGAATACTTGAAATGACCTTGAACCTCAGCATTCTCCATTCCCATGGCTGCAGGGACGGTGAGCATGTCTGTACGTTTGTGCATGTGTGTGTTTGAGTAGAAGAAGAAGAAGAAGAAGAAGAACAATGAGGCTTTGCACTTTGTCTCTGCACATGATAGCTCTTCCAAAATTCTGTATAATACAGACAGAGTCAAAATATTTTTTTTTTTTTAAATCTATAGTGAATAACAGAGGTATGGTCACTGTATCTAGGAAGAAGTTAGTGTTGCTCTCTACAAAAGTGGAATTTTTAAACATTTTAAATGGATATTTCAGCCCCAAATCCAAAATACATAGTTTTCCTCTGGCTTGTAGTGTTATTTGTCTATCTAGTGTGTTTTGATGTGAGTTGCCAGCCATAGAGATGTCTGGCACTTGGCTTGTGGTGCTCAAAGCACCAAAAAATACATTTGAAAAACTCAACAGCAATGACTCTTTCCAAAAATTACAGCCTGGTTACTCAAGATATAAATAATATAATAATATATAATAATATAAAAATAAGGTAGTTCCCACATGAAACTGCTTAAGTAACCAGGTCATGATTTCTGGAAAGAGACTTTCACCATATTCATACGGTGGCCATTTTCCTCTGACATCACACTCAGGGTGGGAAGCTCAAATGTCATACTGTTGTGTTTCAGATTGGAACATGTATAAATGTGAAAATCTGACAAATGGTGAATTGCTTTTGAGTTTTTCAAATCTACGTTTTTGCCGTTTTGAACACCACATGCCGAGTGCCGTTTACTTCCATTAAGGCAGATATCTCTGTGGACAATATCTCAAAAACTCTGCATTTCACATCAAAACCAACTAGATGGATAAACAGCACTACAGGCCAGAGGAAAAAATATGCAGACTTTTTTATTTTATGGCTAACTTTCCCTTTAAAGACATTTTAAGACATATTTATCACATTATCACACCACTTTCACATGTGCACCCCACTATCCTCCCAGCCTGCAGTGACTGTATTTGCTCACCCTGCATCCAGCAGAGAAAGATGCCTGCTCCATACCATGTCCCCTACTGTGCACACAGGCTACAGGCAAGCATGAACGTAGCTGATCTGGACATGGCTTAAACACACAGACACTGTACACACAGGATGGTCCCAAAGCACACAAATACACACACACAAACAGACACACATTCACGTGCACGCTGATGGAGAGGACTTGGTGGGTTAAGAATGGCGGTAGGGGGTAGAGATGGCGAAGGGAGACCCAGCGAGGGGTGGTAAAGGCCATGTCACTGGGCCCTGCTTGGACACAAATGTCAGCAGCATGACTACCTGTACATGGAGACCCAGTGGTGAGAGAGCACAGCAGATAATCAAGAAGAAACAGATAAAGAGGAGGGGAACAGATATTGCTACTGAAACAAAGGACGTGAATAAAGTAGAGAGATGTGAAGACTATATTTCAAGGCCAGATTTTAAGAAAGTGATGTTACCTTAAACCTGAAATGATTCCAGATTTAAACAACACAATATGTAAAGGGGTCTCTCTCACATTAAAAGGATAACAAAAGATGTAGTTTGATGTCGTCGTGAAGTGATGTGGGATTGTGGGAGTTATCTTCATTGTTAAACAACCACCATAGCTGATGAAAATCTATCTGACAGGACTTAGGTAGAAAACCACGTTCATGGACGAGGTAATATTAAAGTTTTATAAATGTTAAATTTTTCTGGGATAATAGCAACTAGCATCTAGTTAGCAACGGCTAGCAGGAAACGCACCATTACCTGGAATAAATGTCAGATTTCTCCGAGTTTGACCATTGTTAGAAACATCTGGGATTAATGTAATTACATAACTCAATAAAATGTATAACGTCAAGCTTTTTTATAATTTTCAATGGTGAAAATGTTACATATTATAGCTTTAAACAGCCACGATTTCTGGTGAAAATCTACCTGATATGACTGAGGCAGAGATCATGTTCATGGACAAGGTATTACATTTTTATTCACATTACATTTAGTCACGTACACTGACTTTTTTTTTTCTCACTCTCTGACATATCCCACATATCCCCTATTTCCCTGGAAGTTATAACAACTAGCGAACAACGGTTAGTAGGAAACGCAACAATACCTTGTATGCAACACATCCTCATACCTACACAACAGAATAGGTTGATTGCTAATGATTTCCAGTCCCAAAATGACACATATTACCAGTGTACCAGCAGCAACAGGCTTAAACATGGTTTACATTGTTAAGCAGTCATAGTTTGGTCATGTTTAGCCCTTAAAACTACTTGGGTAGGTTTACAAAAAGGTTTTGGTTTGGGTTTATCTAAATATTAATGACATCATTCCTATGACGGAAGTGAAGTGACGCAACGTACGTCACGCACATAATGAAATTTAAGCAATAACAGACTTTTAATTAAGATTAAATTCTATGTTGACTTTTTGTTTCATGAAGGACTTGAACCCACATCTGCTGGGTGAAAGTCTTGCATCTCATCCATCCAGCCCACCTCCTTCCAATGTGGACTTTCTCATTCATACTTACTACGCCCACTAAAGTCACTGCCTAACAATAAACGAAAACATGGAATGGAACAGAATAAGCTACTTGCACCTGTGACCTAAAGGCTTTTTTTTTTTTTCTAATGAGGACGGGCTGCTTAAATAAATTATGGAGTTCTCTGCATTTGAACATTGTTCCAGACATTTGTGATAATATAAGTACAAAACTCAACAAAATATATGATAGATGTCTAGCATTTTTAGTCATTTTAATGCCGAAATTGTACATGTTATGGCTTTAAATAAGATTGAATTGAAAGATATAACAATATAGAGGCCCTCAAGCTGTTTCTTTTCATTTTTCATGTTTTGTGTGGTTTCTGAAGGATTTCAGAAAGGGGCAAGGACCTGTCACAACATGATAAAACATCCTCTTTCCATGTAACATTCTCGAAAATTAGTTCATATTAATCGATCTAACTTCAGAGTTCAGCACAATACTGGGTTAACTGGATCCAGTGTTGTGTTATTGTTATTATGGGTGGGTTATGGTTGGTGGGTTTCTACCAACTGGTACTGGGTAAAATCAACCCAGTGTTGCATCAGTGATATATTGACCTCAGACTGGGTAAATTTTAACCCATTGTTCTTTAATGTGTTTTCTAATTAAAGCAATGCTGCAACATCAGCACATGAGGTATTATACCAAAATCTCAGTCAGATGCATTACTTAAACAGATGCAATACTGTGTGCACCCCTCCCTCTCGTGCCCTATGTTACCATTCCTGCTCCCCATCCATTAGATGTTGAACATTTCAACTTTCAAAGTGGAGAGCGAACACAATGCCCTCTGCAGCCTAAAAACACTGAATACATTATAAGCATTTTGCACTTGCACTTTAATATTCCAACAGATACAAACAAACAAGCACGCATACAGTATACACTGAGATTCTGAGGAAAATGCAATGTGGTGTTTTTTTCCTCTCTTTTAAAGGTCAAAACACAACCCTGCACTATTCTGAGGCACTTTGAAGACCAACAAAACACTTCTACACATGCACTCAATGTTAAAAGAGATAAAATCCACTTTACAGCTCCTCAGGTAACAACAGAAAGTATGTACATTGTGATGCATTTCCTTTTCATCCATGCATTAGTGAAGAGGCTCTTATAGACAGTGCGTGTGGACTGTAAGCAAGAGCTTTGTATTTCGTGTACAATGTAATCAACACGTGCAGGGTTTTTTGTGTAGGTACAAACCGCATGAGTGGGATTTTGTTTGAGAATTGGAAATACACACATGCACAAGACACACAAACTCTAACATGGTCACAAGGTTACACCCAGACAAACAGACAAAAAAGGTAACAATGGAAGCTTGGATCACAAAGGACAATGGAGGGGCAAAATCGAACATTTTAATAAATAAAATAAATAACATATATTCAAATTAAAATAAAATAAGATAAATTTTTAAAAAGCAATACATTGCACTGAAAGTGCTAAGAAATATTAGCATAACTACATGTAGTGCCACAAAACTACTACCAGGAATTTTTAACTGTCTCAATTTAATATTGATGCTTCTATATGATCCAAGCAAACAAAACCATCAACTAGAGGGTCAGCTATTAATACAGTGTACAGTTATTCTTAATGCCTACCACACTGAGTAGGATTCTCCTTGAACGCTAGTATGGCATGCAGACCCGGAAGAGCATATGTTTACATTTTCCCAGGTTAACTTAAGGCGGCCAGTTAAAAAGAGGCAGGTGGAGATATCTCTTTAGATAATTTCATTTTTGGGATTATATTTTGTAGTTATGGTGGTGGAAACACTGTCAGTTTTGTCCACAGGGACCTCCAAAACCAACACAATATCCTTTAAATTTCAAAATAAACAGTCAGCGTACCACATTGTTAGCCAGTTTAGCTGATCACATCACTTGAGGCTTTAAAGCCACAGTACGCTATTTGAACATACACAATGCAAAACCTTCACGCAAAACCTTCTGCCTCATGCCCCTTGCACCAAACATACACACGCATTTTGCTGGGCTTGAAGCAGAACGTCAAAGTTGTCAACTATTGTAACTAGCTAGAAAACTAATATCTGTTCTAACCAGCAAGTTATGTCTTCTTCTTAAGAAGTAAGACCAAGACTAAGATGCATATAACTCTGAAGATCTTAATTTGTACAAAGTTGCTGTGACTGGTTGGTTATGTGTTAGCTAACCCTGATTGACTTGATTCGTACCGGGTATGTTAAAAAACAAACAAAAAAAACAACAACTATGTGACAGGTGCTCACACACGCACATTTTTTTAGGAACTCTTTCATTAAATATTTCAGGGGATTGAGACTGTAGAATGGGAACTGAACTGGGGACTTATCGTCACCTGTACAATCAGCTACAGTATGCAGCTGTATTTGTGTGATAACATGCAATAGTCAAAATTACTTACTTCAGCCAAATTATAATAAAATAATATTGCATACTGCAGCTTTAAATGCAGTATTTCAACTTTTAGGTGAGATAATAATCATGAAAAATCAAACATCACTCTTGCAGGAAACAGATGAAATAACACATTATGTTCAACATTACATAGTAATATGTTCCACAGCATAGAGGGAAATGTAATTGAAATACACACCCACACACACATACACACACACTCTCCAGATGGCCATAGAGTGTAAATGCCCTGACAAACACAGCAACAACAGATTCCCTGAACCCAAACCCAAGGCCATCTTCCTCTTCAGAAAAAAAAGAGAAGAAAAACAAGTACTACATCCTGACTCTTAATACAGTTTCTCCTTTCTTCCCCTTTCCTTCATTTCCTTTTGTTTCCTCCATTTCTAACCTCTGCCTGGAATCACAGCAAAGTTCCTCAGTGAAAGCAGTGTGTTCTACTCATCACCGACACTTTTACAGATCCTCAGCCAGACAGTGGTGATTTGTGCCTGTGTTAAGGCAGAACTACTCCTTGCCTCTTTCACAATATAGATTGCTGCCATTATCTGGAGCTATTCCTCTAGCTGACACAAAAAAGAAGAAGAAAACATGGGGGGAAAAGGATGAAGGAATTTCACCCAACCGCTGTATGAATTGCTGATGGGACCTGAGTGACAATTTGGTATGCAATTGTCAGTGTCAGTCACAAAGACGTTGTCATGTCTGATTTCATCTTGTGGAGCCGAGCTAGTGTGCTGTCAGTGGCCTGTTTCCCATCGAGGAAGTCCAATCAGCATCACAACACTCTTATTGGTACAGCTGATGGGGATTAAATACACTCCTGCAAATAAAGGTGCTAACTAGAACCATAAAGGGTTCTTCAGTTTGTGTCCATATAGGAGAGCCCTTTTTGGTTCCTAGCAGTCCAAACCTTTTCAGAGAGTTCTAGCTAGAACCCAGCATAAATGGTTATACCTAGAACTATCTGTAAAAGGTTTCACCCGGAACCCCTATGAGAGGTTCTACAGAGAACACCTCTAGAACCCAGAACCCTGGCTGTGGTTTCTATCCAGAACCTTTCCACCTTCTAAGGATGTAAACAAGAACCCACCAGATTCTACCAAGAATCTTTTCATATTCCTTTTATCTAGAACACACTTAGGGGGCTTTAGCAAGAACCTTTTTTATATTCCAAGGGTTTTATTTTGAACTCACCCAGGGGATTCCACTGAGAACCTTTTAGTATTCCAAGGGTTCCATCTAGAATCTGAAAATGAAGAAGAAGCTTTTTTGCTCCAAGGGTTTCATCTGGAACACACTCAGGGGATTCTACCGAGAACCTTTTTATGTTCCAGAGGTTTTATCTAGAATACACTCAGGCGTACAGAACATTTTTATATTATGGTAGGTAATATAAATAAGAACCCTTGATGAATCCTTGACAAAAGAGTGCATGTCAACAATCCTTGAAAAACTCTTTCTTCCAAAAACAGTTCTTTGAATGAAAAAGGTTCTTAATGGAACCCTTAGTCCTAAAAAGAAACCCCGCCCCCCCCTTTTTTTTTCCAAAAACAGGTTCTTCAGAGGTAAATGGTTTAGCGTAGAACCTCAGCCCTTCAGGAAGAACCCCTTTTGAACCCTCGTTTCTAAGAATGTAGGGTTTGGGGATTCATTTTGGTTAATAAATGCTGTTACATGTACAAACACTCACACACTAACATTTTACATTGAGCCAGGACCTTTGACTGCAGCGGAACCTGACTAATATTTCAAATAACGTGTAGTGAATGTGGCGGAAATGCAAATTCAACGCTGTCGCCTTTCACATTGAGGAATTAAATCAAAGCTTTTGTGGCTGCCGGGCATTGAGGGTGGGAAAAACGGCAAGGCGAGGGGGTTCCTCGGGCCACTCGTTTGGGCTGTGAATGAGTCAGTGCCCAAGCGGGGAATGATGGTGTGCCACTGGTGTGCTCTCTGCTAATTGATTGCCTCTACTAACAAGAGCATAATGTATTCTATTGTGATCATCCTTTGCCCATGTTCATTAAGCCAGGAAGCAGCGTGATCTTTTCTTTTTGTCTCGCTCCGGCCCCCTTTTTTTCTCCCCCTCTACCCAATCCTCTTTTTCTTTCCTCGGTCCTCTTCTCTCTGCCCCTCTCTCCATCTCCCCCGCGCTGGATGGGAAAGGTGATGCAAAGGTGGTATGACAGGCAAAGCATCCCTCACCATCCCAAATGTAAAAAAAAAACAAAAAAAAACAAAGAGGAACAAAGGACAGATGGAAGGAATGGAGTAGGTGGCTGGTAGGATGATGCAGAAAGGAAGTACGGATGAAAGCACGAGAGGGAAAGACAAGGACGGGAGATGATGGCTGAGAAGATAGAAGAAGAAACAAAAGGAAGATGGTGGGAAAAGACGATAATGCAAGTGTGGAGAAAAAAAGATCAGAGAAGCACCTCTCGCCATCTTCCCTCCATCCCTCTCTTCCTCCCCCCTCCCACTCCATCCTCTGTTCCTGTCAGGTTCCCACTCGCTCCTGCTCTCCCCCACACCTCTTTTTTTTTTTTTTTACCCCCCTTTCTCCCCTCTTGCCCCCTTTTCACCCACCTCCCCTTCCCTGCTTCTGCTCTTCACCCCATCTCTGGTTTGCCTCTTAATAAGAGCTGGCGGGACAATAGTACCATTGTTGCCCGTGTTTGGGAACCCTGGACTGAAACAATCGCTGTTTACCCAAGCAGTGGCACAGCCTGGACCCTCTCCTTCATTAAAGCCGGGCCAAGTCTGATTAAGTCTGTTCCGCAAGTGCTACAATAAGCCACTGAGCCAGACTCATCCACTCTCCTCTGTCTTTTCTCCAACACTTCCCCCTCCTGTCTTTCTTCTTTCATAACTTTATTTGGATTTTCTCCCGCCCGTCCCTGCTCCCACTTGCTAGCATTGACACCCTCTGATTTACATATTGTGCATCACCACTGACCAGGAGAATCGCATTTACCACAGGAGTGGGAGAGGAATGAACACACAGACACAGAGAAAAGAGAAACAGAGCAGAGATGGTGTGTAAATAACAAAGTATTTCAGAAACCATTAGTGGAATCTGATCTATTTTCAAAAATGACCTTCATAATCTAGGACAAAGCTAATTTCTTTATTAAAAATTCCCACTAGGTTTGCACATGCTGCAGGCAACTGGCAATATGACTGACTGCAAGAAATGAGAGAAAACTCTCTCTCCATAATGGTCTCAGATCATAAAAAAAAACTGGCATGGAGCTAGCGTTATCAAGCTGATGCTTGTGGCGGAGACGCACTGAATCAGTGGATTGAAAGCCTTTTCACTCAACCACATCCCTCAGCTCTGTGGCTTGTAACAGAAGTATGCTACCAGCACTATGCAAAGCAGCATCATGAATATGCGTAATTAGGTGGGACTGGTGTAATTTTTCTGGGTTATGGGATGTGACATTTGTGGGGCAGGAGCATACATCAGCGTAAGCACGACTGACAAATGCATAATCCCTTTCTCTGCAATAAGGCATTTTACACTTTGCAACACCGAATATACAGTTTGGATCCACACACTTAATGGCGACATGCAAAAAATGCACAAAATCATTCAGATAAGCACGCCCACACGGTTATGTATGCATAGACATTAGGATGTACCCGAATCTGCATACTTATTGGGAAAGCACAAATAATCCAATGGAAACAGATATTTCTTCTATCCGAATACTGCTAAATATTATTTGGAAAAAGTCGGTTCCATGATCACCTCAGCGTAGTAGAAAAATATTGCATCTTCCTTAATCAATCACTGATAGAGAATATTCCCATCAACTGAAAGACATATTTATATACTTATATATATACTGATTTTTCAATATCCCCCAGTTAAAGAGGAGGTGGTGGTGGTCTACAGACAGTTCATAAAACTTACTTTAGTTCAAAATAAAAAGAGAGAAATAGAATAGAATAGATAAAAATAGATGAAAAGTACAGTATGAAGAGGTGGAAATATTTAATTATATGCCGATATTAAATCATTTTGATGCTTGGTAGGCACAACGGTTGCATTGCCAATGAATATTAGGTTAGAAAATACAACATTTATCCAATTAAGCATGACTCTTGGTCTAAGTCATGCCCACGTCTGGACTCAGATTATTATTTTATTTTCTTTCCTTCTTTTTTTCTACTTAATTTCAATTCTGCTTATCAATACCTGTGCTAATTTCATTCACAATAGTTTCCGCTCTGTGTACTGTTCCAATTCCCAGCAGGTTAAGTTTCTTTTTTTTTTTTCATTATTTACTGTTGCGTTATGCTAACAGTATTATTAGTTTCTTCTATCTGAATACAGATACAGATCATTTTGTTGGTTGAACAGATACAGATACAATTTATGACAGTTGAACATATGCAACAAAGACTCTCACACAGGTGTTTTTTGTTTTTTAAAATTTGTTTGTTTGTTTTTTAAATCTGTGTACAAATAACACAACACACAACATTTACTACATTTGTGTTTACCACTGAAAAAAGAGAAAGAGGTTGGGTTTTCTCTAAAACTAGTAGAAATGAGGATATTAGAGGGACACAATTACTCAATGATAATGGAGAAAACCTGAAATTAATAAAAAAAATAAATAAATAAAATATGGCCCAGCCTTGAAAGGCAGAAGGACACAATGACTGCTATTGCCAAGCAACAAGGTTAAAAGAGGACTAATACATGTGGATTTTTAACATAATATGTCACTAGATATCAGTTGGTAATGAGCTTTAGACGATGTTGTTGGTAGCGACGAGGAAATGCAGCACAGATGATGAGAGAGTCGAAGCAAATTTCATGACTATGATGTCGAGAAATACCCGGAAATCTAGGTAGATTTTCTCCTTTTTTTTACGACGACGCTGAATTACTCATCTATTATAATATATGGAGCACCCCCCCACCCTTTTTTTTTTTTGCATTAGTATTCAATTTGGATGCATTTTCAAAAGATCTGAACATGTGAATGGACAAATAAGGACAGGCACATGGGCATAGGTACACTGACAAAAGCATCTATTAATAATTGGATCATATTCTTACACAACCACACACACACACACATACGCACACATACACACACACATATATATGCGTGCACACTTTCAACACACCTCTCTAGCTCTTCAGAGAGAGCCAATTTATAGATACTGTACTGAACCCCCCTCACCACCTCTCGCCTCTCTCTTTGCCTTGCCATGCCCCTTTCCCTTTCCCCATTCACCCATACACACACACACACACACCGGGACACACACCACCCTGCCACAATCCACCGCCCTGCCACACATACCGAAGGGGAGGACACATCCCTCATAGCACCCAGGAAATTAACTTGACATTTGATGCAGACAGAAAAAATATATTTCGGTGGGGGGAGGAGGAGAAAAAAAAAACAAAGTGTACTAAAGCAGAGATAGCATAAACCCATCCCTTGTTCACCCTTCCCCACCCCACCCCCCTTAAGCCCAGGGACGCATTCGAGGGGGATTTCAGCGATCTGCAATGCAGACGCCACTGGGTGCCCACGGAAAAATGAGCTTCATCTTTTGCCTGTCCTTCTCAGTGTATGCTGTCTGTCCCTCTTTGTTTCCATCTTTTATGATGCCAGCGCTCCATTTTCATATTCGCTTCCCCTCCCTGCGAGTTTGTGTCTCTTTATTTGGGAGGAAGTTGAAAAAAATATATATAAAAGAGTATTGGAGGATGGCTTGATGGTGCATGCGTTTGAAATTGAGGCACACCCTTTCCTTGTGAATGCAAAAATTCAGACTGAGGAGGTTTTAAATTGTTGTTGCCATGCCATTTCTTCCAATTTAGCATTTATCTTCTAAAATCCTGCCTGCTGATTCACACTAATATCCCATTGCAGTGTGTAGATCTAGGTTAATCACTCAAAAATTAGCCATTATTTGAGGAAATAAATAACAAACACATGTCCATTAGTTGTAATTTTGCACAAAGCAAAAACAAGAGTTGTCCCTTTTACTCAGATTACAGTTCACCTACGATTTTGTGCTAGCAGACTGGAAAATAAAGTGCGGTGTGATCTTGCATATGCTTGATAAGATTAACAATCGCATCAAAGGCCGCGTAGTAACCTCGGCGTGGAGCCCAAACACCACGAGCGAGAGCAGGCCACAATTAATACATCATTATGCTACTGCTACAGTTTACACCCATGAAGACACACACACACACACACACGCACACACACACAGACAGCACACAGCAAGACCGCCGACCAGCTAGTGTCTGTCTCAATATCCCCTGCATTAGACATGCAGGAATGTTAACATCATTATGCACAATTGTGAATGTCTGTCTGTGCCCTCCCCCTTTTGTGCCCCACCATATTGTGTCTGCGGGTTCGTCCACGTGTGTGTGTCTGTGTGTGTGTCTGAAAGAGAGAATTATTTAAATATGATTTTTTTTTTCATCTGCATGTTGAAACAAATTGCTGATTGTTGTACGGCTATGAGAACCTCTGAATGTGAAATTGTTAAAGCATGTGTACGTTAATAACATTTTGTCAAAGGAACTGATGCTGCAGGAATTACTTTTAAGGAAAATATGCCTGCTTTTGAAATGGCTTAAATTTCTGCGTTGTGATTTTATTACAGAGCTCTTGGATTTATGTCAAAATTAGGATTGAATAAAACGTTCAAATTAATTGTGGTGAAACACACTGGCATATTTTACATCCCACACACACTTCCACTCTCTACACTGAGTTGTATTATGAATTATAAAAAAGGATGATATATAATTTTCAGCTGAAATTCTGTATTAGGTGTAACCCCTCAAGATGAACCTTTTTGATAAGGTCCTTAACAAAACAAAAATAACAAGACTATGAAACAATTCCAAATGTGCTGAAAAACCATGCTGAGCATGAAAATAGATGATTCATCCATAGATTATAGTGAGGTATTAATGTCAGTGATGGCATTACATAATTAAGATGTAATTTAGGTTCAAGGAAATTGATTTTTAACTTTTAAGCACACAAATGAATCTTTTTGAACTTTCTTTACTGAGGCATTTGTGATATTATCCTGATGCAGTAACCCTAGAAGTTTTTATTTTATTTTATTTGTTTATTCAACAGGGACAATGCACAGCTCCTCAGCTGTACCAGAGTTAGCTATTAGCTAATTTTAATCTGCAGTCCCCGAGCAGGAAACAGAGAAAAACTCTACAGAAAAAAAACAAAACAAAACAAAACAAAAAAAACTAACACTGTAGTATAAGAACACAATTGCAAGACAGAACATATTCATGATAAACCAGCCTCAGCAACAACAATGACAAGATTTTCACAGCATTAAGACACCATATGAACAACAACAATAAAGTCTTTTAAATAATTAATGGTGAGAACCAAATCAAATATCCAGGTAAATAGATACGAGAACATAATTTTCTTTTCATGGAAAAAGGAAAATGGAGACCGACCTACTTCGTCATCACCTAATCCCCCCATTTACCGAACACACTTGAAAATGTCACGTGTTTGATAAAGTTTTTACTGGAAGGGCGAGAGGCAAGGTGGAGAGGAGGCATTCATTAGTGCTGGTGTTACTAAAATCTGCTGCTCTGCATTTCTCTGAGGCGGCACGGTCAAAATATTGCATCATCCCACAACACACACATACTGCAAAGCTGTTTGCAGACATTGTATCATATTTATGTTTCAGAGCAGCCTCCTGAATGAACAACTGCATTTTGTTGCATCATAAAAAATAAATTTGCAGCAAAAAGGAAACAATACAAAGCTACATATTGTTTAGGCGTTGTGGGTAAACAGATATATCCAGTATTTATAAGCAGAGGAAACTCAACAAAGTCTTGCTGTGCAGAAGAGATTGAGAATCAGATTTGAAACCAATATATTTTTAGTTATCTGCCACAACTTAGAGAAAGATTGTCCAGCAAGTGTTGTATATACAAAGTCCTTGGCATCCCTCTGTTTATACAAACTCCCCTCCTGCCACCTCGCTATTGCTTGCTGCCAGCGATTTGCATTCATTTGCATGATTTTACGATGTGCATATCCTTTGTTCTGACTGTATGATGATGCAGAAGAAAACCCTCCCTCCTACGCGGCGCGATTACACAGCCCGCTGAAAGCTACTTGGATATTAAATTAAAAAAAAAAAAAAAAAAAAAAACCCACTGTAGTTTGATCTGTTTTAATTGTAAATTGATAAGAGGAGAGCTCCACAAATAGCAGACTCATTCCGTGCTACACCGATGATAATGTAGCGCATCAGAATGAGGGAGGAAAAAAGATGAGTATGTTCTAGTTTTGTGGAATTTTTGAACAAGCATGGAAAGGACATATTGTGCTATCGCTAAGAGGCATGTGCATCTGCAATATATAGCACGGGGGAAGGATTGCATCCAAGCATGAAATATGGAATTACTTGACAAATAGGAAATAGGAAAATTATAGATGGAAACTAAATCATTGAAAGGAAAAAAAAAAAAAACACCTTTCACATATTTTACAATATTTTCATAAATAATGCACAATTTTCTCTCTCGGATGCCTGCCTGGTTTTAGTCATCATTTATAATTGTTTCCTACCTGATCATAAAGAAATAAGCATTTATTATGATATCTTTACTGTGCAAAATTGTTCATTTTTAAAAATGTTTTTATTGCAAAGTATTCCTGTATGCTGGCATCTTTTGTTCTCTGCTGTCGTTTTATCTGTGCAGACAACATGCACACGCACTCACACACCGACGCTCTAGCACTCCTTAATCATGCAAGCACATGCAGACGACTTCATTAATCGCTGTGGGCCAGCACTGATGATACAGAAGCCGGGCCTACAACACTGGAGGGTTTATATTCACGAACGCGGTCGCCACATTATAAATACTCACCCCCGCTGGCACCCTAATAGTGAGCAGCTGTACTCCAAATATGCATGTCTGATAGATGATTATGAGTATAGCATAGGAAATGAGGCGATGCAATGTAAACAAACTATACTGTATGGCAAACAGTCTGTGTTTTCATGGGTGCTTATCTTAATGTTTAGCCAGGCAAAGAGGAACCTTCGACAAAAATCCTTATTCTTATTTCAAGTGGGAACATTTCCTGATGTTGTCAAAGCACATGTGTATCTGCAAGGATGAAAAGCTGTTCTGTTTTTCTGCTTTAACCCCAAACCCATGACCCTGCCATATTCTGCATCCAGGCAGCGGCAGATGGGGGGTTTGATGTTACGCATACAAACAGCCCACCTATGTATCTAAATAATGCAAAGTCGGATATAGGAGTCTAATGACCCTGACACACTTTAAGGGCCAGGCTTTTAGCAGCAAGAGCAAGGTCTATGAGGTGATAGTTCTGCATGTATAGAAAATGTTTGCAAAGAAGCTCTACAGATATGGTGTTCACTGCATCTCACTGGATTTCACAGCAAAAGTATGGCCATTGATATGGATCTGAAATTTCTTTTAATTGAAAAGCCAGCTTTTTAACCAGAGCGTTGGATATATAAAGCTGTTGACCCACCTCTATTATGCAGTGACACAATTCTGAAGTCTCAGGTAACAACTTCCTCTTTCACAAAGGGCCATTGGTTTTCATTTCACTCCCCTTTAACATCTCTGGTCAACTCGATTAACACTAGTAACAATGATCCCGACCACATACAAAAAGACAGTATATCTAAATGTAAAGTTAACATAAACAAAACCCCAAGATCTTCCATTTGAAGCAGCGTTATTGGAGCAAAAGACTTAATTCTATACAAAAAGCTTTTGCAGAAATGTACTGCTATAAGAGTTTACTATAAGACACCATCTCTCTGTGGTATAGTCGGACTTGAGCGCTGACTTTTCCTACCCAGTGACTTGCCCTGCCCTTCTAATTGGCCCTTCTGAGCAGTCCACCAAATGTGTGTGAGTATTGGGAGTAATTAGGACGAGTAACACCACCGCACACTGAGGCCCATGGGCGCTGACATACCACCTCTTCTCTTCAGCCACTTATTCTTTTTAGCATCACCAAGAAATAAACGTCCAACTCCGCGAACTCCCAACACAGAACATGTACAGTGGAGTCACTGGGGTGTTTTCGTTTGGTTTAATTTGCTCAAACCAAAGGTGCCACCGTTGTTTCTCACCATCAAGAGCATAAGTGTATCGTAAGTGCCACTGTATATTTCCTGCTGACGGTGACAGATGTCAATAATTCCAGCTCTTTGGATGAAAAATGGGGTCAAAGCTGGAATAAAGAAAGCACAGATGGTAATCAGCTCCTGCTGCCCGCTAATTTAATAAATATTTCCTTGTCATGAGAGCAAGCCGGGCTCATTAAAATGTTTGTCTCTTCAATAACGTAAAATGTCACATGTAATAACGGCTGGAGGTCTAATTGATAGAACAAGATGTCCTGCACGCAACGCAAACAATGCCAGGGCGGAGGGCAATTACTGTAACCGCGTGGATTTCAATGGCTAGAGGAAATTTTTGAAATCACTTCCTGGTTGCAGCTACTGTTGGTGTGTGTGTGTGTGTGTGTGTGTGTGTGTGTGTGTGTGTATCTCTGTGTGTTGTGTTGTTGTGATGATGAACAGTGAACAGTAACCTCTGTTTCCCCTGTGCTTCTTGTCTTTGGTATGGACCACAGGGCAAAGAATGGGTCATGGGATTTGATATTGCCCACGATCACATCGCCTGAGCTCCCTTCAAACCGCTGTTATTCTGTTTACTGTGTCCTCTGGACCACTACTAACATCTATGCCTTCATCCAACACACACATGGACTAACTTTGCTGCAGGCAAACAGACACACACGGACACAGACTCACACATCAGCAGAGAGATCGGCACAGAAGGGAAAAACACTCCTGCCAACAAAGAAATTTGGCTGTTTTGACAACATTTTCAGTATTTAAAATCAAGATTTTTCTATTTTTCAGATAAATCTAAGGAAACAAATTGTATCTGCTGAGTGTTCTGGGGATTTGATGAATTCCTAGAGTTTGTTTCATTTAAAACACACTCAGTTTGTCCTTGAATCACCAGAGGTCATAGTAAACCCACAATTTGGAATAATGGGGGAGACCTGGGGCAATTGTAACAAGGGGCAATTGTAAAACACTCAGTTCCTCCAATCAGAAATAAGCTAGAGTGATGACACTTTGTCTACACATGCTCAGTGGGGTTCTCTCGCTCTGCCTGTGGAACAGGCAGAGGAACATTTCACCTCGACAGAAGTTTTCAACAAAAAATTGATTCTGCATGGCTCAACAATAAGGATTCCCTGCTTGCCTACAGCAAGTAAAATGCTAGTGTCAGGGTAGTAAATCTGGTAACTCACTTGCTTGACCAGGCAAATGGTGAAAGTATCAAACTATTTTGATAGTTGATTAATCGTTACAGTAATTTTTAATGGAAAATGGTAGAAAATGCTGTTTTCAGGCTCTCAAATGTGAAGAAGAAAAAGACATCAATGTTGAACCCTGTTTTTAGGTATGAAAGTTTCTTTTAGGATGAGCAGTATTTGTTTCTGCCTGGCTGTTTAAAGTTTAAATGGTTGTAAATTTAAACTGAGATTGATTTTATTTCCACGTTAGTAGATAAAAAATGAACAAACATGAACAAACTATGCTAATATAGCTTGCCTACAAGATTTTATCATGGCTGCAAAATCGGGCGAGCCACATGGCCCAGTGTAAGCACCATGTTTGCGTGTGTTTACAATTTTTTTCTGATAGAAAATACACATCTTTCACTCAGTTTAAATGTAAAATTGCTTTAAACTCAATTCCAATAATTAAAATCTAGTTACCAAAACAATAGTTGCTTAGTCTTCTGCAAAAGTTGAAAAAGACTTTTACTTCGATACAGTGTCTCACATCTAAATAAGCTGAACCATATACAAAAAAAGTAACTTTACTGGATACTACAATGGTAATGTGATTCTTTTGAGATGTCCTTTGAGATACTGTGGCTTAATATGACTGCTTTTCAGTTTTACAATTGGCCCCAACCACTATTACAATTCCCCCCAATAAGGGTCAGTTGAAACAGTCTGAATTCTTCCATGTTAATAAATTGAACATTATTATTATGTCCTTATTTCATATATATATATATATATATATATATA
>JAJHUR010075816.1:0-14638 GCA_027495735.1 Lutjanus campechanus | reverse complement strand
GTTCCACAAAATATCCTGCCTGCTTTGCACCTTATAGTTCAGCTTTCTACATAAACAGTGAACAGTGCTCGTTGCCAGCTATCTACGAATATGTCAGGACTACCGAAGTCTGGGTTTACTAAGCCTTCTTAAACTACTAACACGATCCTTACAGAAGAAACAGAAGCACAAAAGGATGACTATGCAAAAACAAAATTGCAACAAAATTTAGGAGTAAATGGAAGCAGGAGTTTAAGTGTCTAGAATCCGACACATCTAAGAATGTAATCTACTGCAGTGTGTGCCACCATTTTCCTGAACTACCTGAGAAGTCCAGCTCATTTTTCATGGAAACATGATTTTCAGGAAAGTCACAATTAATGTGAAAAGTGGAAAAGTGGACATTTGGGCCACCAAAAATGGACTTTGGCCACCAAATGTAGGGGCTTGGTGACCCATAAGGCCGGGGCTTAAAAATATTTGCATCTATCCCCACATTGCAAGTCGTCTATCTAATCTGAATGTGTAGCAGTGCATCTGCTCGGGAAAACACCCACACAGCTGATTTAACAGATTAGCACACTTTAAGAGAGACAGGGCAAGTAGGGTGGTACTGCAGGCTTACAAAGACTTCTATCAAGCACAAATCAAGTTAATGAAAACGAGAATGGCAACTACAAAGTTGCATCATAAACTCTGCATATAGTAAAAATTGATTGAAGGTCATTTTGCGTACTGTTCATTATTATGTGCGCTGCAATATTGCTGTGATGTGATGTGTTGAGATTTGAATTTTGATTTTAATTAATATTCCGTTGCACTTTTCCATGTGGGAAGTTGTTTTTTTTTTCCAAGTTTAGAGTACAGTTGGTTTCAGCATAATCAACCAGATTATGTGTGCTATGATTGGCTGTTTCAAAATCCCTGTGCTGTGACTGGCTGTTGTAAAATCCCCATGTGCTGTAATTGGATGTTGCAAACCTCCCTTGTGTTTTAATTGGCTGTTGTAAAACCCAGCTGTCTTGTGATTGGCTGTGGTAAAATCCCTGTGTGCTGTGATTGGTTGTTGTAAAACTGCCCTGTTTTGTGTTTGGCTGTAGTAAAGCCCCTTTTGCTATGATTGGCTGTTAAAAAACTCACCTGTGCTGTGACTGGCTGTTACAAAATACCCCTCTGTTCTGAGTGGCTGATATCTAACGTATATTGTGATTGACTGTTGTAAAACTCACCTGTCTTGTGATTGGTTGTTGTGAAATCCACCTGTCTTGTAAGTGGCATGTTGTGACTGGCTATTGTAAAAGCCACCTGTGCAGTGATTGGGTGTCGTAAAGGCCCCCTGTATTGTGATAGGCTGTTGTAAACCCCCCTCTGCTGTGATTGGCTGATCAATTGGCTGATATCAAACTCCCCTACATTGTGATTAGCTGTTGTAAAACTCCCCTGTGTTATGACCGGCTGTTGTTGATAAATCTCTGTACTGAATACTTGAAATGCTTTCAATACTCTTTTCTCTTCAGCAGTGACTTGACGCACAGCTGCAGTGCCCACATAGTCCCGCCTCCTCTCACTAACCCACAGTGCTATCTTCTTATCATCACTCATCTCATTTGATATATTGATGTTATAGCCTCATTATATCTATCTTTAAATATAATCTAAATTTGTTCGCTCCATTTGTTAAGTCAATTTTTTCCCGGGGGTATCGGAAACATGACAAGTTATTTTTTAATTTCCTTAAAATTGCGAGATACATTTTGGCCTTGGCCGAGGAATGCCCTGTTGGAGTACCCTTCTAGTATTTCTTTGATTCATCATGAGCTGCTCCTCTTGTCTCTTTCTCTCTCCGGCTCTCTGCAGGGTGACCAGTACAGACAACTACTTCCTCAGTGATGGTCTGTATGTGTGTGAAGAGCAGCTTGAGAATTCTAAACCGCTCACACTGGACGTGGTCAAAGTCAATCCTGTCAAAGCAAGTCACAGGTCGTCTACAGGTGTGTACTTTAACCATTAAAAGGCATGTGGAAAGTTGACAGACTTAGTGAAAAGAGGAATTGGTTTACTTTGATATCCAACTTCTTGTACCTCAGTTTATTGAGCTCTGTTGGAGGGATGTTTTTATGAGGAGGTCTGTCTTGTGCAGGAGTTGAACAGATTTTCCAGCTGAAAAACAGTAATTACTTGTTAGCAGAAAACCTGGTCGACTGATTGAGTTTAGTCCATAAAATGATGAAAAATGCCTATTATAATTCTGCGGAGCCCTAAATGATGTGTTCAAACAGCTGGACTGTCAGACCAACCGTCCAGCACTCAAACATATTCAGTTTCCAATCATATAAAGCAAACAACACAGCAAATCCTCACATTGGAGAAGCTGGAAGCAGAGAATGTGGCATGTTTACTTGAAAAAAAGGACTGAAATGATTAATTAGTTATTAAAATTGTTGCCAATTTCTTCAGTCCCATTTCTGAAAAACTTGGGATGCCGTGTAAAATGTTAACAAAAACAGAATGCAATGATTTGCAAATACTTTTTGACTCGTGTTAAATTGAATACAGTACAAAATCAACATATTTGATAAGCAAACTGATTAACTTTATCATTATTTTGTAAATAAATACTCATTCAGAATTTGATGTCAGCAACACATTCCAAAACACATTTCAGATTGTTCAAGAATCATGGGTGTTGTGTCCTTCAGGCTAAAGAGGAAAAGGACGACCACATTGTTACCGGTGCTAACTTCAAAAGACAGCAGTTGTGATGGTATCGGGGGGGGGGGGTTTAACTGTCACATCATGGGTAACTGTCACATCTGTAAAGGCTCCATTAATGCTGAAAGGTACATACAGGTTTTGGAGCAACATATGCTGCCAACCAGACGACGTCTTTTTCAGAGACGTCCCTGCTTATTTCAGTGAGGCAATGCAGAGACACATTGTCCACATGTTCCAACAGTGTGTCTTCACAGTAAAAGAGTTCAGGTAACTAGACTGACCCGCCTACAGTCCAGACCTGTCTCCCACTGGTGGAAGCAGCCAAAGTGATAAAATGAGTTTGTTGTATTATTGCTCGGCGATGGAGACAAATACCTCAATATTGATATTGTGACAATATTGTAGTGATGATTATCGGTGCTTTCATAAATTATTAAACCAATTAGATTTTTTTATAGATAATTATAGATAAGTATAATGATTACGTGAGAAAAATCATTTAACAGAACAGTTAAGAAAATACATCTTTTTACAGTAATGCAGCCTTTAAAACCAGGAAAAGACAACACTTATTATATCGATATTATATCAATATATTGCCCAGCTCGACAAGAATGAGAAAGAATTCACTTTCAAAACTTCAACAATTAGTGTCCTCAGTTCCCAAACACTGACTGAGTGTTGTTGAAAGACAAGCTGATGTATCACAGTGGTAAATGTGCTCCTGTCACAACTTTTTTAGAACATGTTGCAGGCATTAAATTCAGAATGAGTGTATATTTACAAAAAAAATAAATAAAGTTTTGGACTGTGCAATTAATCGCCAAAAAATTGCAATATGGCCAAGTGCAATATCCAAATTGCAGAACTAGAAACAACTAGAAACAAATTGCAATGTGTGAGAAAACAGCATGATAATGAGGTATTGTAGTGCTGCAGAGATGATCTGGACTAAAAATCTTGTTCTCCAGATGAATAATCGCAATATGATTTTTTTAATTTTTTTTACGAAATCATGCAGCCCTTAATTGGGTTGAACATTTTGGAGCAATGACAAATGTTCAGAATGGCCGATCTCAGATAGTGTCCACATTGATTACAGCATTCTTTACAGTGAAATGAAAAATAAAATGGACATTGATAATAAGATTTTCTTGATGCTACCTTTAAATAACTATTATGCTGTTAAGCTCATAATGTTATTGGCAGCAGTTTTTATTCAAAAGTGTTTACAGAAGGTTTTTAAGAGTTCAGTTATGCACTCCGGCTTCCATCAGGTGTCTCATTTGAACTTGTCGGGGTGCTTTAGAGATTTGTTCGTCGGTGGCTGAATACAGCCGCTATTGACTGTTATCACTAACGCCAGCACTCAAGTGATTGATTCCTCTCTCGGTGCCAAAACAGCGTGCCAGTGTCATTGGGACCAGAGCTGCAAAATTGCAATGCGCCTCGCTTTTAAGGCACTCACTCTGATCACCAAGAGAAATGAGTAGCTGAATGCTGCCCTCACTGTGAAAGAGCCATGCTTAAAAATTACCAGGTTTCTGCAAAACATGGGAATTGCACAATAATCACACTTCTTTTTAGAATTTAAAAAGCCCAACAAACATGCAGAATACATTTCCTATTCATATAACATTCGCTAAGCCTCTTTGAAACCTCTTTGTTTCCATCAGTGGACAGTCTTCTTTTACCCCCACTTTAAAGGAGACGTCCAAAGTAATTTCATACAATGCTTGCATGCCCATATGAACCTTGAAAGAGTTACTTGTCCCTGAAAAAAACTGTGTCTGTCCATGCTGGCCTTGAAGTGACTCCACAGTCCTCATTCTGTAACAAAATGTGTTTGAGAGTTCAGCTGAAGCTGATATGAACCATAGAAATCATGTTTAATGAGGTTAAAGCAGGAGCAGCAGTAAATCAATCTGCATTGATCTTATAAATGAATGAGTGACTATAACAGTCTCTGTTGTCCTCGGCTGTTGTGCGCTGCATGAAAAGCTTCTCCTTCACTCCATTGAAACCCTACAGCCATCTCACAGAAAACCTTTTTGAACCCAATAGGCTACTGAAATTAATGTTTGAGAGTTTAAAAGAAAACCTGATAACACTATATATTTCTTTACACATAACTTTAACAATCTTGATACAGATCATAACTAAGCTTGAAATTACTATAAAATATTTTTAATTAAATATTTACACTTAAAAACAATGTAGTCAGGACTAATAAATCAAAGCCATGGGGTGCAAATTATGTGTTCTTCTTAATTATCTGACCTATTTTAACATTAACAGGTGTCGCGCTATATTTGTTGACCTCTCATTAACAATAGAACATATCTTATGTCTCGTCATTGGCAGGAAACGAGTTCAAATGGAAAAGATGTGCAAGTTTAGAAAATGTTCACATAGAATTACTGTGTAGGAAATAAGAAATATATCAGGAAATATACAGTCTTAGATAAGATAAGGTAGAACTTTATTCATCCTGATGGAAATTCTTATTATAATGAATCTTTTTGACTATTAAGGTTTGCTGACAGTGGCTAAATAGAGTAAATTATAAACAAATCTGTGACTAGGCTGACAGCTATAAACACTGCTGATGGAGAAGACAAAGTAAACTAAGCAATGGGATCTGAGACTCAACAGTGTTAAAGGTAGATAGATTATTTATTTATTTATTACTAATTACATCAAGAAAAAGATTTGAAATAGACGTGCAATGATTAATCAATTATGAATTGATTATTAAATTAATCGCCAACTATTCTGATAATTAATGAATTAGTTTGAGTAATTTTGTTCAGAAAAAAAAGTCACAATCATCTGATTTCAGTTTCTTAATTTGTAATATTTTCTGGTCATCATCTTGGGCTGAGAAAATAATCAGCAGATTAATCGAGAATGAAAATGTTAGCTGCAGCCTCAAATGTGAAATGGGGCTGTCATGATGTCAGATTTTCACTGTACTTTTATCAAGGCCAAATTCACAATAATTCACAATAACGATATTATTGTGATATCCAGAGAAAATTTGTAAAAAGAAATTATATTATTATCTATTCTGTGTAAAGGTGCTGGATTATTTACATGATATAAATATTTCACTTTTTAAAAATCACAGTTATTGTCAGTACCGATATATCACGACACTCCTATCTCTCCAATCTAACTTTATAGGGGCTTAAAAGTTTTTACACCTTAAATATTTTAGAATACAAAATGAAGTAATTATAGTATTTAAAAAATCAGATATTCAAAAAATGTAGCTTTTATATTGTATTGGATATTATTACATATTTGCGGTAGATATCTACAATCTCATAGTTAGATCTGGAGTGTTAATGTTCATTTTTGTTTTTTCTTACTTTATTTACTACTATTTATTTTTATTGTCTTTTACTCATTGTTTTAATTTTGATTACATTCCAGTTCACAGCTCAAACAAACTTTCATCTCACACTGTCTGATGCTGCTTTCAGAACAGATAACAGAAGATGACACACAGAGGTGGTTTGCCAAGAGAGCTCGTACAGAGGAGGATAAAGCTGGGGAGGCCAGCTGCTCTGGGCCCCTCTTCACCTGCACTGACACACTGCAGCCAGCAGAGGGCAGCAATGGGACGAACTTGGGGGATGATGATGATGAAGGATCCACCAGTTACGTTGTGAAAAGACTGTCTTCATTTCTAGGTGCGACAGAACCGTACATCTTGGACATTGATTTGGATTTCTTCTCATGTAAGAATCCCTTCAAGGAGTTATACACACAGGTATGTTCAATTTAAACACCTCCACCCCATTGGTTAGTTGTGTAGCAGCTTCTTGTCATGTGATCATGTACTCAAACATCTACAAATGCAGAGAACTCTTCCAACCAAATGATTTTTTTACACCTCTCTTTAATTATTATCCTTGATCAGAAGCACTTTCTAACAGTGAGAGATTTTAACTTCCTGAAAAACAGGAAATCACCATTATATGAAAGTTTGGACTGATCCCTGGTCTGTTTCAACAGGAAATACATCACATCCACAAAGTAAAGAGTCCACGGGGCTTTGAAAGGAAAAATCTTTTATTCAAACAGAAACAAAAGGGTTGCTGATGCAGTACCACCCTCAGTGGGCAGCTCTTCAGGACATTGTTCATGTTTCTGGTGCTCGGTAGATTTAATAACATTTAGAATCTTAATTTATAGAGCACTTCCATGCTTCATAAAAGCAGCAAAATAAAACAGACAAGTCATAAAATCAGCGGGTTTTAAAAGATAATATAAAAAACAAAACCATTTTTAAGGATGTAAAAGACATTTCAAAGAAAATTAAAACTCAAGTTGAATCCGGAAAGGCTCTGTGATAAAAGCTGTCTAACTCTCTTTGAGAGGAGGTAGTGGGCTCAGTTTTAAAGCTAGAGTGAGGATACTTGTATCTTATAGGAATTCAGTGGTATAAACTATGAGCTCCAAAAGTTGAAGGCTAAATGTTGGTGAGGGAAAAACTGGCATGGCCATTTTCAAAAGAGGTTCCTTGACCTCTCACCTCAAGGTGTCTGAATGAAAATCAGTTCTATGGTAGACAGACATGCCTACATGCTAATCCTATGCAGTTTTTGTGTAGAGTATGAATGTGTTATTTTCACCTATTCTATTTAAATATTTCTGCATACTGGACTCCCTGTAGAATGTTGGAATATCATAAATTGGGTCTGAATGAAAAGCTGAGACTCTTGTGGGTTCAATGAGCCCTGTGGTATTCATGTATGATGATGTTAGTTTCCATAGTAGCCTTTTTACTATAGTGAGAACATTTTTTGAAATTTGACCTCTCTGTATAATATAACTATAGTGAATTGCCTGACAGTCTTCATCAACTGAGCCCTCTAACATCTACCATTGTGATGAAAAAAACCCCCTGAGAACTGATGTAAATGAATTTTAAGGAATGTCAGCCAGAGAGTGTAAAAAACGAAGGATGGGTTTATGATAATAGCACTTTGTGTTTGATTTACTAAACAAAAAACAGCAAATAGTACTGCCCAATTTGCAATGAATATCCAACCTACATAGATATAGAAATCATGAAAGAAAGAATATTAAAACTATATCAACGATATCACCGTCCATCGTCATGTTCTACCATGGACATGGTGATCTAACAGTTCAGCAAACATCACCCAACCCTGCCTCACAACCACCAACTAGAGACCCGGAGCGTTCAGAGGATGGACGGCAAATGTTACTGACAGCCATCCAATCACAAAAAATGCTTACAGAAATCTTCAAATGTCAAAAGTTTTTGATCCCAAATCACAACATGAATTTTTCTGTGGTGGTCCAAAAGGCCTTGGTGTTTTGATGTGGTGTTTTGGGGTATATGTATAACCATTTTTATCAGTTCTCGAGGCGTCAAAAATGGTTAAATTTTGCATGTAATCTGTGTTACAAATGTATCAACCCAAAAAGCATCATGGGAATGACCATCATATACATCTATCATAATGTTCTAAGCCTTTGTACTCTCTAAACTGTAAAAAAAATAGGAATAGACAGCTAGAAAGCACAATGTTTATTACAGGTTTATTTAATTCAGGTTCCAGCTTTCAGATGATGTATGCCACTTGTATGTGGCAAATACTGCTGACCTGCTATCTCCCCCTATAAAAAGATTTTTTTTTAAAAATGGGTCTATGGAAGGGGAGTAGGAGTAGAAGAGGTTGGAGATCAGTGACTCGGCCGACCTGATTTCCTCGGGCAGATCGTTCCAGAGCCTCAGGGGGGCGGACAACCAACACGCTGTCCCCTTTAGTTTTCATCAGGCCTCTAAAGCAGACAAAATATTCTCTCAAAGTATCTACTGGTGTGTAAAGTGCTAAGAGGTCAGAAATATAGCAGGGAGAGAGAGGCCATGAAGAGTCTTAAAAGTCTTCAGTAAACTCTTAAAATCTATGCCTCTGTGAGCCGGGGTAAAGGGGCTAAAATGGGAGTGATGTGATCACAGCTCTTGGTTCTAGTTACTGACAGCTGAGTTCTGCACAGTCTGGAGTCGATCAGTAGATTTTTGTTTCAGACAGGCAGTTGCAGGAATCCAGCTGTGATGAGATGAAGGCGCCCACAATGGCCTCTGTGTCTTTAAAAGTTAAGAGAGATCGTATCTTTGAAAAAAAAAAAAAATTCTAAGATGATAAAAACATGACTGCGCAAGCTTTGTGGTGCGCTGCTCAAAACTTAAATTGCTCTCAAACCAGACGCCCAGATTCCTTCCAGCAGGCCTGATATGATCCAAAAAGGAAACAGCAGATGGGGCAGAGTTAGTTTTGCCATGTGCTGGGACACAATGACACGGATCTCTTGTTTTGTTTGAGTTCAGCTTCGGACATCACAAAGGCACAAAGGCAGTCATTAAGTGAACACGGCGTTCCAGGGAGTGTGGATCGAAGACACAGGTACATCTGCTGTGGACTTCAGTGATTTCAGGGGCTGCAGCTCAGGTGGTGGAGTGAGTCAGGCCTTGATTAAATTTTGGTGTTCTGATCTCAGCTTGTCCTCGATACATACTGAGACTTGAGCAAGACAGTGAGGCCCAAATTACTGTGCTTGTCTGTGTTTAGAAATTGAATGTAATTTAAGGTACACAGGAGTCAAATAAGCCTATATTTTCTATGATCAGTTGAGAAACACAAGCAGATCATCAGTTATATATCTGCAGTTTATACCTTTGTGAAAGTATTGGTTTAAAGATTAAGTTGTTGTTGTTTTTTTTTTCAAAATGAAAATATGATTTGAGTTCCTTTTATTTGTATGTCATGCACACAAAGAGCCCAGCCCTCATGTGTTTACAAGGCACCAAATACTGTTGCAGCGTTCAAGTGTTTTCCTTTCAACACAAAATTACAGCCCATTTTATAGCTCAGACTTGAAGAGAACATTCTACCTTCTTTCCCAGACTTGGCAAATAAAATCTGCTACAAAAAGGTTCCCTTTCTAAAGCACAGCTCAAGTTTCTCTGACTCATCCAGCCAAAAGAAGCTGACATAAATTGAGGACGTTTTAGTAATAAAAAAAAAAAAGTACATCCTGTGAGGCAGGACAGCAAAATAAAAAAATGAACCTCACTCTCAATTTCACCGAGCTCACACAACAAAGAGAGCGTGTCCTCCTCTGGAGTGGCATTAAACCTGCCGGTCTGTGCACAAAACAATCTTTGTCTTTTAAGTTATACTTCACATAAGGTTCTACATCAAAGCAATTCTTTATGAGACGGTACATAAGTTTGGTTCATACTGTATATAACAGACCTGTTTTCTTTGTACGTGACAAATATATATTGCTCCTAATCTCCTGAACATTACAAAGTAACCTGTAACAGTGTTTGATGGTGATAATGATGTTGATAATGTCACTTTTTTAGGCTTTAACGTCTGTCTTGTCATTATCATTTTGTTGGAAAAATACGGTTGCATCCTGTTCAGTACGAGTACCCTCAGCTTCATCTTGTCTCTGTTTCAAGGAAGAGTACAACATCCTGAAGGAGCTCTACAACTTCAGAGGACCAGGCCCTGATGCTGATCAGGTCAGACCTTTTTTGTTGTTTTCAGCCAAAGATTACAACCCTCTGATAACATACACAAACAGCTGTGGTTGAACACATGTGCAAACAATGATGTATCTGTGAGGACCATATGCTCCTGTGCCCATACACACAGTGAGTGTCTGTGGGTAATTATTGCCTCCTGAGAGCAATCATTTGAGTGAGTGAGAATGTAATTTTCAGTTACCACAGCAGTACAGAAAAACAGTAGTTACTTCAGAGAGGCTCTGACTCTGTATGAGGTTGCTGAGGTAGACAAATCAAGTAAGTTTTAAAGATGTACTATGCAGGATTTTCCTTTTAAAATGTAGACTCAAACAAAAATAATTCCTCTGAATCATCACTCATGACTCACCCTACAGCCACCACCACGCCCAAGTGTGTAGCCGCCGCCCTCTGCCGGCAATTTCTTATTATTTTTCTGTGCTCGGGAGGTTTCTGGGCGTCAGCTTGTTTGGCAGTGGTGTGTGGCCCCCAGCTATTACAGCTCACAGATTTTGAGATTGGACCTTTGTAAAAATGTAGCTACCAGGTTACAGCACAGTCTCCACCTCTCTCCTCTGCTCTCGGTCTGTGTCATGACTTTATAAAGAGCTGCAGGCCTGACTGAGGGTGGGGTTGAGCTATATACACAGACACAAACTGCCATGAAACAATCAGAAAATAGCATTTCATTTCTCTCATTCACTGCTTTTCTCTTGCTTACATCCCTCCTTCTCTTCATTCATTAAAAACTTTGAATGGAGGGAACACCCCCGTGGCTCAGTTGGTGGGGTGTGCACCCTGTGCGCGGGGGCTGTCCTCTGCAGCAGCCACTGGTTCGACTCCCGTCTACGGCACCACTTGCTGTGTGTCGTGCCCTCTCTCTCTCTCTCGACCCCCTTTCCTGTCAGATCTTCAGTTGTTCCTGTCAAATAGATGCAAACATGCCCAAAAAAATAATCAAAGAAAAAACCTTGAATGGCATGTGTACAAAACAACAACAAAAAATCCTGCATAATATGACTGTGAATAATTCTATACAGCAGACATTCCCAAGGGGTGGTATTTCAGATGGACTGTGAGAAGCCATCAAGTGAGAAAAACTTTTAAATAAGATTTTAATTTTCAATTTTGTAATTAAGTTTCAAATTACCATGAAATGTATGTGATTCAATACTTTAAAGTCCACCAGTCATGTTTTAAACAATATAAAATGCTCTGCAAGAAGTTAAAAGAAATGTGTCTGATGTGTTTTTTTGCAAATTAAGTTCAAATACCTTGTTAAAATGGCTCTACACCTTACCTTCATTTAGTATTCAAGGATACATGAACATTCAAATAGTCCCCGCCCTCTCCACCACCCCAACCCCCACCCCGACCCCTAAATAGCTGCACCTGGCTTCTCCTCTGTTTTGCTCACTAATCATGGTAACTTGCTACATCTAGCTTCTCCTGCAGGCGGGGCATCACTGCTAATGATCTGTGTAGCGCCACCTCCTCCACTAATGGGGTTGGTTGATTAGGTTTATGATGTCATATACCCAGCCCGGCTGAATCCGCTTGTTTGAGACTGTCTTTGTTCACTGCAGTTTCAAAGCAAGAAATGCTCAGACATGGTGTTCACTGCTTATTTCACTCCTGATATGTCGTGAAACACATAAAAAACGCCACATGGACATGTCAACAAGGTTAAAAACCTGATTTCCCCTGCAGGGGGTCTTAAAAAAAAGTAAATTATTCATTTATATAACCTATTTTAACAGATGTTACACCATATTTGGTGACCATCACATTGACTCGGACTGTATCTCATATTTCGTCATTTACAGGGAAACATAGTTGACAGAATACTTCATTGTTAATGGAACCAGAGTCAGAATGTCAAGATATGTAAGTTTGCAAATGAATATGTGTATGTGGATGGATTATTAATTTGTGCTGCACTGCCGTATGCCTCTGCTAATTTGGAATCGTTTTATTCATATATGAAATAAGATATATGGGGAAATACTTAATCTTAGTTTTGTGTGTTGAACAGAGTTGTGATTAAAGGTTTGGTTGGGTTGCAGAAGATTTACAGATTTCTAACTGGGCTGTGATATTCTTAAGTTTGGGAATGGCTGCCATAGAGTTTAAAGTTAAAGTTCTTTAAAAGTTCCTTTGCGTTTCTTTGTTAAATACTCGATTCTGATTGGTCAATGACAGAATTCTAAGGTTTTTGTTTTTTTGTTTTTTATTTGTTGGTGGTGTTTTTTTTATACATAACCATGTAACAATCAGGATAACGTACAGTGAGCAGGTCACTATTGTGAAATAAATTGCATCATCCTGTCAGGGTTTATTTCACACTAATATCCCGTATGTGTAATCCTCTGAAAGAGAAAACCCCCGATCCTCCAATCTAATTGAACCTACTTACCCACCTGTATTTAACCTCAACCAGCTATACTCACTCTTAACAGTAACTTTTTGTACCTGTGGTATTTTTTTATCGTTAATTTGTTATCTTTTGACAGTTAACATTATATATGTATTTGTGTGTGCACGTGTATTCAGGAGGAGCTTGACGAGTGTGTAGATCGTCGTGTACATCAGTTAGAAGACCTGGAAGCAGCATTCGCTGATCTGTTAGAGGACGATGGGGAAGAGACGGTCACACGCTGGGCCAACAACCCTGGGTAACGTCTCTCTGTAACAGTAACAGTATAAACTAAACAACGTGCCGCCTTAAGATTGAAATTAATGTTTATTTTCTCTCTCAGGTTGTTGAGTTAATAAATTCATCACTGAATTTACAGATCTTCAAGTGTCTAATGCAATGTAAGATAGTATATAGTGAGCCTGGGCTATATAGATGAAAAACATATCATGATAGTGAAGTTTCATATCACTCAGTAATGACAATTACTGATCATGAAGGGTGTCACACCCTTCATGATCAGTAATTGATGACATGTTGTGCTGGTTGGAGGCAGCTATGGTGAAAATTACATTTGTTGTATTAGCGCTGCACAAAATCAAATATCACAATATTTTTTGACCAGATATCAATATTTATCGATGTTGCAAAAATATCGTATTGATGCTTTCACAAAATATGAACACAAAAAGATTTTTGATCAATAATCACTAGGAAAAGAACACACTACCTTATCTTGTCTCATATCACAATATGATGTAATACATATATATTGCCCAGCCTTAATGTATCTTTTAAAGGGAATTCCACTGATGTCTTCTCCAGTAATCCTCAATCTGTGTTGTCTTCCATGTCTGCCATGTACACACTTTCTTTCAGGATTGTGTGTTGGTGACATTGCTAAAACTCCCACAATGCAATGCAGTGCGAAGGATTGTAGAGATGTAGGAACTACAGACACAAAATTGTAATCATTAGTGAGTGTGTGAAATCTCATTTACTGTTCACTATAGAGTACTATGAGAGAGTAAAGTACTGAGTGTTTATTATGTGGGGAATAATGAATGAGTGAATGAGGGATTGATTTCAGAGTCCAGGGCTCTGGAACTGACGTAACTACTAAAACTTAAAGGGAAAATTCAGCACTTTTCATGTGGATGTCCAGTCAGTGTTGATGGTAAATGTAGTCCATTGAAACAATAAATTCCTCAGTGCTGTGATATTGACAGAGGAAGCTGAGTTCTCCTGCTGCAAAATCTGTTGTTCTTCCTGCACCAGTGATGTCACTGATGTAGTTGGTGTTAAAGCTTCAGTTGGTAACTTGAACAAAACTAACTTATTGTGTTATTTCATAAAACTGTCCATATGGCCACAGAGTAAAATGTGAGACTTGTAAAATGTGGGAATAAGCAGCTCCATTGGTCCCTCCTACTGCCCTACAGCGATTTGCAAAAGTCCACCGCGACCGAGACAAAACAACCAATCAGAGCCAGAGCAGCGCCTGACGGAGTGTCTGACATCTGTCAATCACCCCACACAGACTCAGCGACACGCCCCTCCCTTCGCTCGCCCTGCCGCTGGCTGCCGGTAGAAGCAGAGGGGGTGTAGTCTTCATCGGAGCTCTGCCGCTCGGTCTCAAAACTCTAACATATCAACAAATAGGCAACATGTCACACATCACAAGCATAGACTGTAAATGAGCTTCTCTTTTACTGGCAAACTAGGCTACTCTAATGTCCTAAATACTGTAATACTGTGTATAAATGGCGTGCAAACGATCATAACCTACATTTAGCTACTTGAAACACGGCAAAGTAACATCAATATTTGAGTTCTTATTTCCAAATAAACAATTGAGTAACAACTTCTGAACTTAGGTATAGCTAGCTAGCATCTTATTCAAGCTTATCTAGCTGTGTGGAGTTGAATTTATGTTTTTCTCTTACCGGTTC
>JAJHUR010075814.1:0-10988 GCA_027495735.1 Lutjanus campechanus | reverse complement strand
GACACACGTGAGGTCCCAGTGGTTGCCATGTTGTTGAAGAAAAACTTGTTCTTCTGGTCAGTCTTTGACGGACAAAAGAATAAACTTGAGGAGCATCAGTTGGTCTTACTTGAATATATGACTTTAATACAACACATACAGTATCTGTGCACATAAAAGGTCTTGGTACAGTGTGCACACATGGATACTGTAAAGATACAACAGAAACACAGTTTTATGTTTCACGTCACACAGAATCAAGTATCATCAGGACACAAGACAGCAGGGTGCTACATTACATAAGCAGCATTGCCAGTGTCACTTCAAACTAAAACAGAAGCTGTGAGGACTTTACCCAAGACCCAAAATATCCATGTCTCCAGACATCCAGAGTCTGCCTAGTGAGCATGAGTGAAAGACGCTGAAAGTCTTTATTTACCATCATGCGGCCAGTAACTTCCTACAAGTTGTCCTTCCTAATTTGACAGATGCTTGTAAGTGTTAAACAGGTTGATGCAGTAGCCAAGTACTGTCTTAAATTTAGGCCACTGAAGGTGAAAGTAAATGGAATGTAGGGCTGAGTACCGATTCAGACGATTCAGACAAACCAATTTGATTCAATTCAAAAGGATTCAATTCGATTCACTGTTCAATTCAATATCACTTTGCAATATCATGGCTAGGAATATTTCAGGTACAATACCAGTTTTGCTTATGAAAGGTATTTTTAGGGAATTAATGCTGTAATTTGTACAAGGAACCCTCTAACCTGGTGCATTATTAAAAAATATGAATGTTTACATTAAGAATTGACCCCGAAGTCCCATGAATCATGTACTTTTCATTAAACATGATCTGACCAACACACAAAAATTCACAAAATCTCATGCCACAAGATCTTGTTCCACAACAACTAACTAGACTAACAGGATTAAAACTGCAGGCTGTACCACATGTCTGCAGGAGAAAAAACATACTGTATATCAAAACATCAATTTTGGGATTTTATAAATCGATGTTAGACCAGGCAAAGGACAGGAAAAGGAAAGACCGTTTCAGCTGGTGTCGCTATGACAATCGCCTGAGAAACCTGTCTACATTGAAAGGGTACCAGCTGCAGTGGAAAACAAAATCAAGAAAAGTATCCGGTACTTAAAGCAAGCCGACCCGAACTGTAACATGCAGTGGGAACATGGCATATCTATTCCTAGTTCTCAAGAACCTTGTTGACCTTTTTATCATTCTGTCATGTCCCTGTGACTCTGTGAAGTGCCTGGAACATAAGCCTTGTTGAACACATCCTTCCCCTGTCATCAAGTATTGATGCTGTGTAGTGTGATAGGTCCTAAATGACGCTATTTGTTTTTGTTAGTTTATGTGTTTTTCCAGATGACAACTGCTGTCAATGAGAACGCACTGGATATGCGTGGGACTCAAGTTTATGACAGCTTGGCTGCCTCATTACCAAACTCCACATCTCTTTTCCTTTCTCACATCTTTCTCTTGTGTATTTCCTGGCCCATTTTACATGCTCATTTGCTTAGACATATTTTTCTGTGACTCCTTCTGTTGGAATATTTTTTTTTTTCTTGCTTGAAATGTCTAGATGTGCAGGCAGCTGAATAAAAAAGGGTAGCATTGCTTTATTTTAGACCTTACTAACTTTGTCTCAGAAGCTTGGAAAAAGGCAAAATGGACGACTTCAAGTAATTTTTACATCTGGTTATCTTGTCGGCTACAACATAGGCATAGTAGATCTTTTTCACAGCAGCCATATTGACATGAAATAGTAGAGTAAACACAGGTATTCCCAATGATGCTAATTAAGGCCCTGTCCCATTTAGTGTAGCAGAGCCTTTCCAGTGAGCTAACGTGCACAATAGCAGCACCTTGACTCTGTTTGACCTGAATAGAAGGGAACCTTAATTAGTACAACTGGCAACACCTTTGTTTACTCGACTATTTCATGTCAAAATGGCTGCTGTGAAAAAGGTCACTTATGAATTTACTGTAAACATAAAAGTTTGTCAAATCTCATCTTTAAGTTAAGTGAATTGTTATTTATTTTGGGGGTTGAGAATGTAGCTAATATAGCTAGCAGTGTGCTACATTAGGACAGACAGAACAGTTTGGTTAGCTTACCAAGCTAAAGTGCAGAGTAGTCAACTGTACTGTCACTATTATCATAGGTAAGCAGGTATACAGCTGTTAAAAGTAGATTTGTCACAATACCAGAATTTTGACAATTATATGACCGAAGTACTTAAGCTCAGTAAAGTTTAGAAGGCAGAACTTTTACTTTGTAGTGGAGTGTTTCCACAGCAGGGTTGGTATGAGTACTTTTGCGTACAAAATGGACCTGATTACTTCCATCTCTGGTCAGCAAACCCACAGACAAACTGCACCTGTGTGTTACTGGCGAAGCCTTCCCCTTTAAGGAAGGTGGCTTTATGGGTAACCTGTGCATGTGACTGAGGTGTGGAGGTTTGTTGTGAGCTAGCCAGTTAGTAGCTAAAAGTCAGGCTAAAGCCTAAAAGATCAGAGATCTCCCAAATATGTTTTGGAGCTTTGGAGCTGGAAACCCCGCGGATCAGATGATTGATTGTGTTTCACTTTAAATTTTCTCTGCCACAGCGAAAAAAAACAAAAAACAGCAATGACTCGTAGCTGCTAACTGGCTAGGTTTGACTTCAGTGGAGCGAACGGTTGTGTAATTGTGACTTCATGACATTTCATAAAATTCTGATGCAGCAGTGACAATAAATGTAATGTCATATAACGGAGGGAGTGGCCACTTTTAGGTGACTGGAGGAACATTGTAGCCAAAAATAAGACAAGGTTGCTCATTATTTCACTGCACAATGTGTTTGGGATAAGAACTGCTACACGGTCACAAACACTGGAAAATAGATAAAGATATATTTTTTCACTTGTCCAATTGGAAAACTGCACGAGCCATTCAGTTTGCCCAAAGGCAAGGTCCAGAGTTTCCTTGACCTGAGCAATTGTTAATGTTGAACAAAAAAGTTTTGATACTGAATGTGATTTTTTTATTGTTTTAATTAATTTGAAATCTTGTTCGGAAAGATCACTATGAAACATTTCCCTCAAACTATTTAACCCCAATCACACTATCAGTAATTTGTTTAAGAAGTTTCCCCACAGTTGAGGGCAGCCCGTGTCGTGGGAAATGCTCCTGAGTGTCTGATGAAACCTGGCCCATAATATAGAGCTAGCCCAAGGAGCTGCAAGCTGACTCCTCCTTGTGTATTAGAGTAATTAGAAGTTCTTCCTGCAGGGGAGCCCAGCCCTAAATATTTAATCTGAAGGGAGCCGTGGCAAAACATGTCATGCCGCCTGCGTCTTTTGTGTCCAATACACACAGTCCGTGGTGGAGGAGCAGCTGGTAAGGTGCCTCGTGTTGGAATATGGATGGGGAGCATGGAGGCCTGTGTGTGTGTGTGTGTGTGCCTGATGGGCTTGTAGGAGACAATCTGTAGCATGTCTGCACAATTGTATGGATGTGTAGATGTGTATCAGAGATGAGGTGGAATTGTGTGAATACAGTATGGGAACAGCAGCAGCAGCAGCCGGCGGTGTGTGTGTGTGTGTGTGTGTTTGTGTGTGTGTGTGTGTGTTTGTGTGTGTGTGCAGCAGAGCCGACAGAGGCTGGAGCTGTTTTGATCAGAGAAAAGAGAGATGGAGATAAAAAGGCTCTCATCCTAGCAGAGAGGTAGCAGCAAGGCTCTGCAGGGAGGGAAGAGACCCAGGCTGACAGAGAGATGAAAAACAGGCGGGATCTGGAAGGCGGGGGCACAGTCAGTTTTTGGCTGAACACTGGTAATCGCAGATGGATTTTTTTTTTCTTCTTCTTCTTTAATGCTCACTTTTATCTTCTCCCTCTTTCTTCCCTTTTTTTTTGACAGATATGTGTCACAAAGATGTCCACACGCAGCTGCCAGGGAACAGACTCGGTCATCAAGCCCCTGGACACCATCCCTGAGGACAAGAAGGTGAGAGTGCAGCGCACGCAGAGCGGCTTCGACCCGTTCGAGAAGCCCGCCAGCCAGGTGAAGAGGGTCCACTCCGAGAACAATGCCTGCATCAACGCCAAGAGCTCGTCCTCCGGCAAGGAGTCGCCCAAACTGCGCCGGCACTCCAGCCCTAGTTCTGTAAGTACACCTCTCACATACTGCGGGAGAAACGTGTGTTATTTGATTGATTACGTAGTTATTAAATTTATCCATACAGCTGTCAGCATTTTAATAGATGTGCACTTGGCAATCATTATCCAAAATTCACCTGGTGGCCAAATCATGTGTCACAGTAGCAAGAAAGTATGATGAGGAGCCTAATTAGACATCTTGCAATGAAAATGAGTCTTCCTTGCCTCTGATTGGCTGGTGCTTGCATCACCAGGGGCTGGCTGCACAGCTTTGATTGTAGCTTAGATCTATTAAAAGCCCATATTCCACATAGACCAAAGAAAGTGAGAACGTCTTTAATAGAAGCCTTTTTAGTTTTCTTGACATAGACCAGTCATCAATTAGACAAAGCTGTCTAATCCTGGTCTTAAAAAGTTCTAAATAATCTGATTGAAGTGGAGCTCCGTGACTTTTGAGAGATAAAGTTTTCCTCTTACAATTAAAAAGTTGACTACGTAGGCAATAAAATGCTTGGTCTGGTGCATTGACTGTAAATAAAGATGGATGACACGTCTCCACTTCCTCCCACTGTCGAAAACTGCGGGCAAAATATCCTGAAACCGTGCCGCCATCTTGCACTGGTGACGTCATTTGAAGCCAGAGTCTGCGCAGTACGCAGCAAAATCAAGTGTCTATATGGTTCCACACCCCAGAGTGTTAATTTAACTTTATTTGGAGAGTTGCTACCTTAACACTAATATAGTGTAATTATTGACTCTTCTTAAAATTTAACATTTCTTAATATTCTCTAGTTTTTCATGTGTAGTGTTAGACAGTAACTCTCTCACAGAGTAACTTTACAGGGTATTTTTGGGATTGTCGTGGCCTAAAATGCCTGATTTTACAGCTTTTCTAAAAAAATGCAATGTGTGTTGCAATGTTTTTAGGTATTCTTTTGCAATAAAATTGCAGGGGCAAGTGAAAATTGCAAAAGAAAGTTGTGATTTTTTTTGTATAACTCATTATAATCAAAGGCAACTTGTTCCAGGGAGAGTAAAGCTGCACTCTGTTCTGAGTATTCTAAGTGACCTTACCAAAAAAGCTCAGGATGACAAAAATTCTAACAAACTATGTTGTATTTGTAGATGAAGAAGTGCACCTGGTGGGTATTCCACAAAGCAAAATCTGTTTGAGCTCAAACTCCGTCAAAACAGTACAAAATTCAAAAATAAAAGTGCACAGAGCATTGATAAATGTCAATAACAATGACAAAACTTCTCTTCTCTTCAGTACCAGTGACAAATTTGATTGGTGGAACTTGTGGGAAGCAACGAAAGTTGGTCAAATTTGCAGAAAAGTTGCAGAAGAGTTTGGACAAAATTGCAAAGTTTGTGCAGAATTCATAGGAATAGGTTGAATTTGTGTTAACTGTTGCGATCCCAGCTTCCTGCGGGGACTGATATAATCTGAATTCTGAATAACTAAAAATTACTTCAAAAGTAAAGTTTAACATAAAGAGGTCAAGTGTGGTTTAAGCACTATTATTTAAAAAAAAGATGTGCACCACATAAACATATTAAAACACTTCTTAAAACATAACAATATGGAAAAATAGATGCTGTCTCACATGTTTAGGCTCTAAAATTGTACAGACTGTTGTGCTGGTTGTCGGATATGGTCAGTGAGCACAGGTCTCAGCTTAGCTCTCAACACAAGCACAACCTCGCCGTGACTCCTGAAGGCTGCGCAGCGGCTGACTGTTGTTCACCAAATAAAAAGTCGCAGTGTGTAATAAGGACGAAATAATAAAGCAGGAGAAAGACCGCAGGAGAGGCCACTATCGGCAACAGCACTGATGATTTGGAAGGCAGTCACCTCTGTTTGAGTTGATAAACAGTGGGTGAGAAAGCAGTCAACAGTTGTGCCAGCGTTGCCATGGAAACACAGCTTGGAGTTCTGAGATAGGATGGGGTAGAGGTGGTAAGATTTTCCCTTTGCACATAATTAGTCCTTATTTATATCTGTGGAACTTTCTCTACTCACATTAGACTAGTTTGGCATTAAAAGACGGTTCTAATTCAAGACATCGTTCAGGAAGGAGGCAGAAATCCCAACGTACACTCGAATAAGAAATAAGAATAAGAAGTACAGGTTCCAGAACGGTTCTTCCGTAAGAGCTGAGGTTCTACCCAGAACCATTTGCTTCTCAAGAACCCTCTTTTGAAGAAGTGGTGTGTCGAGGATTCTTTGTAAGACTAAGGGTTCAATCCTTGCAGAAATCTTTTCATCAAGGGTTCTTTGTACTTTAATATAAAAGGGGTCTTAGGGTGGTTTCCACATAAAACCCATGGAATGTAAAGGGGTTCTTGGTAGAACTCCCTGGGTGGATTCTAGATAGAACCCTTTGAATATGAAAAGTTTTTTGGTAGGATTCTAAATCCTCCAGGTGAAATTCTTGGAATATAAAAATGTTCTTTGTAGAACCCCTTAGCCAGGTTCTAAATAAAACCCTTGGTATTTAAAAAGGGTTCTTGGTAGAACCTCCTAGGTGGTTTCTAAATAAAACCCTTAGAATGTAAAGATGTTCTTGATAGAACACCCTGGGGCTCTAGATGAAGCCCTTGATATATAAAAGGGTTTGCGTTAGAACTCCCTGGGTAGATTCTTGTTAGCACCCTGAGAAGGTGGAAAGGTTCTGGATAGAACCTTCGAGGTCTAGATAAAACCATCGTACCATATTGGGTTTCTCCTTTAGAACCTCTCATAGGGGATCTGTGTGGACCCTTTCACATACGGTTTGTAAGTTGTGCAAGTGGAAACTTTATAAATGGTTCTACCAGGAACCAAAAAGGGTTTTCCCCTGGGGATAAGCCAAAGAACCCTTTGCGGTTTATGGTTAGCACCTTTATTTCTAAGAGTGTGATATCGTATATGATTAAAATGTGATCACAGATAAGCAGAGAGAGGGCTGAAGATCAATAAAGTTTGCCTTCAGCATGAATGAATTAATGTTACAGTTCACTTTACTTAATGAATGCTCACGTTAGTGTAACACCATGTTAATGTGAGTACTAGAGTAATGGTAGCAGTATTAAGTATTGAATTTATTAAGACAGTCAACAATAAATATAGTTTTTTTAGTGAAAAATGTGCAGATGAAGCCACAGTTATTTTTCAGCCCTGAGTAATATTTGCACATCTTCCTGTCAGGCTACCACCAATCAGCCTGCCTGAGAGGCAAAAACCAGGGCAAAAAGTCAATAAAACACTGGTTGTTAGACAAGCTTTTGCCTTCTGAGTGTTTAAGCAAAAGGCAGGATGCCGGCTGAATGTGAACAAACCACATTTCTTGAAAAACAGGTCAATCACTTTAAAAGTAACTTTGCTTGTCAAACTTCCATCAGATTGAATTCTGCTCCAGGCGATCCAGGCATTGGTCCATTTGTGCCTGGAAGTGCTCGGCCGAGGTTGAAAGGTTGATGCATGTGAAGTGTAATGGCAACAGACTCAGTAAATCAATCATGACATACAGTATGTTGGCCATGTGACATAAAGGTCCACCGAAGAGATGAAAACATCGGATCTGTGTGGAGCGATGAGACTGTCTCCTTCCTCACATTAACGCGTGAAACGAACATAAATCTCACGGTTCCAACACGTTTTCTACATTGTTTTCTACTGTTTGAGGTTTGGCAGCTGCTCTTATGATTACGCCATCTTGTGTCCTCGTCTTCTGCAGTAGTTAAATGGCACCGACAGGAGAGTTTATGTTAATCAACCAACTAAAAGAATTAAAGGTGCTTTGATCAGAATTTTTGAGGCTGATTACTGATCGCTGGAAACAATATCGGCCGATGCTGATCACGGATCACTGGGCGTGTTTCAGTCATCCCCAGAGACTGGGTCGTGCCCACAGGTCGGTCACAGGACATTTTATTCAGGTTATCTAATAAATAATTGACTATAGAGGAAATTCTGCAAATTTAAGATTCATATCTGTAGTGCAGCTTTTATTAAGCACTTAAAATGTGAATATTCTGTGAGTGATGAGAGGAAAAAACCAGAGCTTGTTACTTCTGTCTAAATGCACTTTTGAGAAGAATACTTTGTACTTTTACTTAAGTATTTATTTAACACCAGTAGTTGAGTCATGCTTTAGTAATACAACAGTACTTGAGTGCAGATTTTCAGAACTCTTTTCCACTAAGGGTGTAAGAAAATATTGAAAACACTGAGTATCGTGATATTATGTTTAGTGATACTGCATCGATTCTTTACTTATTTTGTCTCATTTATAAAGTTGGTTAAAATTATTTTAATTATCCCCTCAGGGAAGTTTGTTGTGCAGCAAGAGTTTACATGAAAACACAATACAAAAGGGCCACATCATCAGCAACAGACACAACAATAAATACAAACCACCAGAGTAAGAAAAAAAAAACACATAGAAGTTTCAAGGGAACGGAAATTTCATATCAAGTACAAATATGTGCAGGTGTGCTACATGTGCCAGCATAGTGCAGGACTGTAGTCAAGGCGCTAGTTGCTATTGAGCATATCAGTAACCCTCGGAATGAAAGAGGTATGGAATCTTTTAGTCCTCTGAACAGGTGCCCTGAAATGTGGACCTGAGGGCAGCAGCTCAGACTCCCTCTCTGGAGTGGATGGTCCTGACAGACCAATATAACATCAGCCATCTAAAGTACCTCCCTGTTATAAGTGACCAAAAGCTTGATCTGACTCTTCCCTGAGATTTTACTGCCATTTTTCACAAGACTTTCATGTCGATTTCTTAAAAGACAGATTAAGGTTTCCAAACCAAGCAATAATACAGAAAGTAAAAACAGATTCAATGAAACTTCTGTAAAAGAGCATCATCATCTCAGCGGAAACATTCAAAGAAATGAAGTCTTTGTTGGACCTTTGTTGAGGTAAAATCAGCATGGTAGTCAAAAGTCAATTTGTTATCAAGAACAGCACCCAGATATTTATACATCAATATCAACACCTTTTACAACAGCTGGCAGTGGGCTTGGTGGTGACTTCCTGAAATCAATTATCATGTTTTTCATTTTAGACACATTTAGATGCAGGAAAGACTTGTCACACCAAGCTACAAAATCATCCACAACCAGCCCATGATCCTGTTCCTCCCCTTCAAGAATGCTAACAATGATCTGATGATATAAGATGATGTGGAAATGGCAGTAAAAATGGTCATTCATACATGAATGAACTCTTCCTAAGCTGTATTGATAAAGACCTTTTGTGAACTGGGTTACTACACTTTGAAAAAAAAAAAAAGTTTGAGACTCACTGGTCTATTTGAAGCCCTCTATTTCTTGTACACAGTAATATTTATGAAGCTATTCTTAACAGCATTTGTAGTACAAGTATGAAACATTGTGAAATTAGTCACAGAGGTACTTGGGTAGATGTTGTCATGATGGTTGAGTTTGCAACAATTTGCAGATTCTTTAAAATCTGCCTCTGTAGAACTGAATGGGTGATTTTTACCATCTAATCACTATCTGTGTATTTCAACAAAAGAAAATAAAAATTAGAAATTTTAGACCTTCGTTTGTCCAGATTATGACAGTGAAACTGTATATAGAGATGCTGATGAGCAGTTAGTAGGGAAATGAGTCCACCCTGACCACAGTGGAAATTAAAACTCTTGGTTTGTACGCTATTAGTTGTACTTGAAGCCGATAAAAAGCATCGGAAATACCAAATGCTTTCCCACATATCTCAGCATCAGATCCAACTTGCTTGGCTCTGACATGGTTTCGGCTTTTCTAATGCCGTCAAAGCCCCAATTACTTGTGTATTTCTCAGGTGTTTTGTTTTGGCAGCCGAGCTCTCTTTTCTTTCCTCCGTCTGAAACAAATTTTTTCCAGCCTGTGTTCCTTCACACGGTTAATTGAAGGCTGTTTACAAACAACATGATTTTCTTAATCATGCAAATGAGATTTTCAGGTTTTCTACATATGTGCTTCCTTTTTTTTAAATTTAGCTTCAAATGTGAAAAAGCTAATGAATGTGCACACAAATGCGATTTAATAAGTGTGATATGAGGCTTGACTGATTGCCTGCCAGCATCGCTGCGAGACACTAATGAATTGTTTCAGCCCTGATTATGAAAATGTGTAAATTGTCCCTTTCATGGTCCTTTTGTTTAGACAGCCCGACTCTCTCACATTTCACACACAACCTCTTGGACTGAAAAATGGGACGGTGGACGTCTCTTTGGCCACCACACGCGGCCTGTACTCGGAGATAATGGGTTTTAATGGGCACAAACACTTCACGTGAATGCTGCACTCATGTCATTTGGCCAAGTTAGCTTTTCTCACTTTACTCATTAAGCTTTGTTTCCAATAGCTGGCTCCATTTTGGATTCAGTTCCCACTAGAGGAAATACTCGCTAACAAATCTGTTATCAAAGTTTTTTTTTAATCTCTTTTCACTCTTTTCTTATTGGCAAAGATGAATCTTTCAGGCAGCAGGCTTCTCATTTTCAGTCAGAGCTCATCTTCTCTTTTGCCGCTTAAAATGACAGCAGATTGTATTATGCAGATTATATCAGCTATAGCTAATAAATTTATCTAAAGCCCCTGTTCAGTACACATGTGCTGGCTTGGTTTGACTCGGTTTGACTCTGCTCGTCAGCCCCGCACAGCAGGGGTTTGCATTTCCATTAGAACAGGGGTATCTGCTTGATGGTTTGTCTTTTAACTGATGCGCTCTCGTCTTGAATCAAACGGCTGCAAAACAGTCGATTAACACATTTCATATCCTGTAAATTCCTCATAATAACAATCCCTCGCTGCATTGTGATTTGTAAGTTTTAATTATGAATGT
>JAJHUR010075813.1:0-10500 GCA_027495735.1 Lutjanus campechanus | reverse complement strand
ACATCATCAGGGGGCGGGCAACAGACAGTCGCGTTTCCATTACAGCTGTTCGCAAAATAAAAGCGATATTTCTGAAATGTCGACAAAGTCCAAATGCGATTTGCAGGTGTTTCCATAGAACGTTGTTTTGCGAACTAACCGTAATTCTCGTAAATTCTCGTCCGTCCTGTCCTGCGAGACTTGAGGAAAATGACCGAAAGCGTCGTACGGCTCCATGGTTACGGGACACTGATCTCAGCTGCCGCTACAGCTGTTGACCCTTACGTCATTGTCCGTTGACCTGCCGGTGACGTGTAAATTCGAAAAAAGTGTTTCCATTACACTTTTGCGATACACTTTTATATCGACACGTCTGAAAAACCACCTCATGAGAGCGTAAAAATGTTTTAGCGATATTTGATAGGATTTTCGAAATATAGGTGTTTCCATTACCAGTTTTTTATTGCGATATTTAGGTTTTGCGCATTTCTGAAAATCACGGGTCTGTTGTTGTTCCAGCTGCGGGTCCGCGGGGGGGGAATAATCGAAAAAAATCGAATAGTTCCCTGTGATAATCGAATAGTAATTTTGCTGAAAACGCACATCCCTAACACTAACCTGTGAGCAAAATTAAGACTTGTCTAAGACCAACTGTCCAAATGAACTGGTGTCATGGCAGTGAACAGCCTAGTGTAGTCCAGTCCAATCGTGCACTTTTTTGTTAGTAACACCGGTGCCGGTGAACTAAGGAGAAAAAGAGAATAACAGCAACAACAACAAAGTATTTCACATTGTCGCATGAGGAGACAGATTCCCATAAAACATGGGAATAGTGTATTATTGCTGCAGTGAACACTTAAAGTGAAATAAAAGTGGGTGAATTGCTTATAAATGTGATGCTGAGACACTGATTTGTGTTTGCCGGTGTGTTTCCAGAGAATGCGATTCTCTCGCTGTCTGGCCCTGTGGGACGCCATCACTGTTGAAGCTAGAGGCAGCATATGAACAGGCCACCCACCACCAACTGTCTGTGTACGTGATCATGTGTGTCTAAAGGTGTGTGTGTGTGTGTGTGTGTGTGTGTGTGTCTGTACTACTGTTGGAATATTAAAGTTCTTCCCTGGTGAATGGCAGCCATATCAAAGACCAGAGCGTCTGCCAGCAAAGCCTGTGGCACACACACACACACACACACTGACAAATATATATTTATACACAACTCAAAGGCAAACCAAAGTGTGCTTATAGCATTATACTGCCCAGGGCAAGTTGATGTTATTTTTATGTTTTACTCAGCGCTGTCTTAAAATACTTCAGCATGCAGACAGCTTTGGCTCGTGGCTCGTACCGTTGTTAGCCTGAAGCTAAACACACAGCTAAGCCACCTGGCTGTTTAGTGCAGCCAACAGACCTCTGGAAGCAGCTACTACATTTTAAATGTACTGACTTTAGAGACTAAATGTTCCTCAGAAGTTTAGTTCACCATCACCATCCCTGCAGTTATCAAAGAGAAGCACCAAGAAGCTATGTGAAAATCAATAACATGAGCTGTTTTAACTTAAAGGGTAACATTGTGTTTTTCAACCTGGACCCCTTCTCCCATGTTTTGTGTCTAAGTGACTAAAGGGGACAACCAATTTTTAAAATTGGTCCAGCATTGAGTGAAAGCTGTCAGCTGTAAAATGGACTGCAGTGTAATCCTCGGGGGGGGGGAATTGCGAACCGTCAGTTATCATCATCAGAGACGACCGAACATCAGAGAAGCAGGAGGAAGAAACAGCGTGTACAGGCAAAATATTTTCACATCTAACTCGGTGAGTTAAGGGTTTATATCAAATAGCCAACCAAGTCAGAGTTGGTGATTGTTGGAGCAGCGGAAAGATGAGCCAAGATGGTTTTTGTGAGTTTTATTTTGTTCCATGTGAAAACAAACACTTTTAGTAGATGTACTTTGACAGTACACAGTTACTTTGTTTTGCTAGTTTTGCTTCTGCTGACCAGGGTCGTCGGACGGGGGGAAAAAGATATACAGTGCCCTCGTGTGAAGAGGGCCCATACAGACATTAGAACAAAGAGCCATGGATTTAGGGAGGGTCCAGAAATTTGTGCGACGCACCTGCTGCCCGCTGCAGCGGTCACGCTCAATACTGGACCAGTTTAAAACATTGTTGCCTATATTAGTCACATAGACACAAAAACAAATAAGAAAATAGGGTCCTGTTTGAAAAAGTTAACCTCTAAAGTTTGGAATTTATAACAGCTGTCTGCTAATAAAATGGAATGGTCATATTTAGTGATGCTCACTCAGCCAGTGTCTGTTTCCTGTAAATACTTGACTTACAACTAGAGTTGGTTACCGAAAGCCGGTGGCATCGGTTGCCGTACGACCGATTGGCAACACAGATTGCAGTGCCTCATTTTGGTGCCACACATCTGAGCTGTCCTGACCTGACTTCACCATCCTGGGAAAGTAAATCACTCACAGGACACACTTGTAAGCAGAGAGATGGCCCCGAAACACTAGATGAGACGTTTCCTAATGATGTGTAATTTATATTTATGATGGGGAGACCACTGATGATGATGACAGCATCATATAAGATAAAATCATATTCTTTTTGCTTTTATTTTGCTATTACGCTAGATAATTTATTATCTGTTTAGTAGTTATTCATATCTATATATTTATTAAAAACTGTTTTAGCACTGGTATTGGAAAAAGATTAGATTTGAAATCAGTACCTGTAATTTAATTTAATTTAGTAATTATCATGACAAAAAGCTTCACAGTTTACTGAGACAAGTGCTTGAAAAGCTGAACTGTCTGGATTTAAACAAGCTGTCCGCCCACCAGACCTGTCACTTTTCATTCAAAGAAACTGACATTTAAATCTGGAGAAAGAGACGCTCACGATGCACCAGGCCGTGCCGTCTACTCCAAAGGTGGGAGGGTAACGTGGTGTTTGAATAAATTCAGACTAATTACTTCTTAGTTCTCATTCTTCCGGTCTTTTGTTTTTGCAAAAAAAAAAAAGTGGTGACAGCTCTGCCGCTGAGAGCAGAATCGAGAAGTGGAATTTACAAAAGCGTATCATATTCTCTTGTGGATGCTTAAAACTTTTTTTGTGTACTGAGTCGTGGCTTAAAATATTTAGTATCGGGCCCTGTGCGCTTCTCAGATTCAGGCTCTTTTTAACTTTGTTTTCCATCACAAGGCGATGGAAATTTGTCTTTTGACAGAGCTCATAAATAAATAAAAAACTTAGGATGGGAAAGCCTGCCTGAGCTGATGTCCCTGCATCAGATACTGAGACAGTGAGTCAGTGGCTTGTTAAAATCATCGCTGTCAGATTGTAACTCTTAAATTCCTTAAATTTAGGAGTTAGAGGAGGAGTTTAACGCTCTCCACAGAGTGTTAAACCTCTTTTTTGTGCAGTGGCGGTTTCTGCCTTAGGTAACTGACTGTGGCCCTAACACAGCGAATGTCACAGAACTAAATGTGTGTCACTATGGCTCAGTGGAAGTGTGACTAATATGCAGTACGTGACCACTCTGCCCACCCACCCACCCTCGCCTCCGCGCAGCCTCCCTTCTTGGTCATCCACCCTCTGGTCTAATCTCTAATATTCTCCACCTCTTCTCCCTGTCAGCCTCTTCGCTCCACCTTCTCCACGAGGAACTTCCCCTCAGCATGATATTTACTCTGTGATTGATGCAATCTATTCGGCTTTTTTCACTGTAAGCTCATTTCCATCTGTTGTTAAAATGCGTTTCATGTCCTCATTATGTTCCAACTTTATTTATCTTGATTACACTCGCACCTGTTCAAATACGTCTCTGATTTCTTCTGTGCTCACAAAAACACAAACTGCTGCTTTACTTGTGTAATTTTCTGTCATTTGATGGGAAAAGCTCACTTTATTCCCCATCTATTAGTACACCAACAATCTGCAGCATTAGACGTCTGTTTTACCATCTGACCTGGTGGATGTTGTTTATTTATTCTTAAGTTTATTCGTGCATCCTAATGTGAACAGGAAATGCACTGCACAGGCTTTGTTGTTGCTTTGTTGACCTTTTGCTTCAAAGGTGGCTTGTGAGATCAGAGGTGCGTCTTGGATGAATTCGCAGCCGTATTTGATGTATTATTGTGTTTAATGCAATATAAATGAAAGCAGAGCTTTTGTTGTTTGTTTAGTTTGAATCTGTATCCCTTTCTTGTGAACAAGACAGGCAACAGAAAACCTGTTTGTTGATATGAGAGAGAATGATTTTGTGGTTGCATCAGGAACGTGATGTAACAACTAGTGTGATTACAAAGATAGACAGATCACCAGCTCCGTTTTAGCTCTCGAGATGAAAGTCTGTTTAGAATTGTTTGATCAGAAGTGTGTCGGGCCAATCGGCAAACAGTTGGTGTTGGCCTTGTTTGAGACACAATGAGAGGTCTTAGCGGTACTAGCAAATATTCAAACAAGAGATTTAAAACAAGAAGCAGTTTAAGTCAATCCATATTTTGACTTGCCACATCTTGGACCACATGAACGACCCACTGAGCAAAGATACGTCTTTTTACCGTCATGGTGTATGCTGAAAAGACGTCCCCCGAAGAGACAAAAAGAGACTTTCTATGTTGTCTTTTTACGATGTCTTCTGAACATCCAATGTCCACAGGAGCGTTAGCCCTAATTTAGCACATAATACTCTCTTATGTGGGCGCTCTCTATCCAATAACAACAGTAAACATGTTGTTAATAAATGATGCATATTATTTATTTGTTTAATCACAAATAAAACATCTGCACTGTTCTGGCATTCAGATATTGAACTGCTTGTCAGCGTCCAAGAGTCAAATAGGAAAATATCCAAATTAGGGATGTAAATTTCGTCCCATTTTGCTTTTGATGACCCATTAACCAGCAGCTACCTGGTTAAAAAATGCAGAATGATGTGAAATACAAGAGGGCACACCCTCACCCCAATGAGCTTTGGCACTGCATTTTGCAGCGCTGTCCTCTCAGATGTGCTGAAATTTTTATGTTTTGTGTTTTTAATGTTTGGCCTTTATTTTTCTGTTGGATTTGCTGAAGTTTATTCACCAACTTTTTGCATTATAGGAGCACAATAGTAGCACATCGCGCTGTGCTTTGCGCCCTCCGATGGGCTGATCCCGCATCTGGAGCAGAGAAGCTGTCAGACTGTGTGCTGTTTCTCCCTCACACAAAGTAGTGGGAAGATCAAAGCCATTAAAAAAACAGAGGAATTGTTCCAAATGTGTTTTTCACTGTTGAGCAGCAAACCAAGTAAGCCCTCATCAAAGACATGAGCTCTGGGTCTTGCTTTTTCTCCCTCTTGTTCTCTTTTTCCCTTCATATCCTAACAGTGAATTTTAACAGTAGTAGTCCACGTGTAGGTAAATACTGCCTTTTTTACTCCGGCGTTTGGCTTTACTTTGTAGAAAAAGTCCACAGTTTCAGGATTTAATCGATTCTGTTGCGGTCAAAGTGCCGATCAGCTGAGCTGAAAGAGTGCACTGGATGCGGTCTTGTCTGCACCGCTGCAGCCTGCATGTGTGTGTGAGGGAGACAGACAGTGATGGGGAAAGGAAGGTAGAAGGTGGACTATTACACACAGTGTTTCTGGAAGTTATTAATAACTTATTCTGGCCCCAGCTTCATCATTGGACCCGCCCGCCCAAACACATGGCATTTCCCAATAAGACAACCCGTGGGGTAACCATGCATCACTATGATAGCACAATACTTTGCAGAATATAACAAAACACTTCTGAATTGTCCAATATAATATGGACAAAGAGCTTTTAAGAGTATAAATGACGTAGTTTAGGCTATAACTGTGCCTAATCTTATTTGTTGTTAAGCTGTGCACAATGAAGAAACAAGACGTACACATTTGCAAATCTAGGGTTTCCTTCTAGATACGAGCAGAGTGTGTAACCGATCAAAAAGATTCTCGGTGGTTAACTGATCAGAAACAAAGTCTTGCCATCTGAGTGTGGAGAGAACTGCTGAACACCTATTAGGGTCTGATTCAAAAAGGAGCCTTGCCAGACCATTGTGAGCGAAGAAAACAGCTGTGAGGTAGCTGGCATTATTTACCAGAGAATTCATTGGTTACTTTGGAAAAGGCAGCACGTTTTGAGCAGTACATTACTATTTTTGGGTAACCAGTACCCCAGAAATTACCATTATATTGGACCCGTCCACAACGGTGCCCAATGTGAGCGTGCAATTCCAGTGCAGGATGTAGTTTGTTCTTTTACACAGGAAGGTGGAAATAAGGGTGGAAATGGGCTGAAGACTTTCATGCTGAAGATCAGAATTTGTTATTAATTTTTGCCATTTTAATATACATAAATGTTTAACACTAACCACAAGAGAAGTCAACTGTACAGCCCATGAAAATCCAGTAAAAAAAACGACTGGTGCCTGACATAATATGTCAGCGCTCAGCATGTTGCAGTACGACTCAGACATTCTCCACGTCTGTTTGATGCATGAGTATCATAGCCCGCTTCATTAATCACACTGCTGCCGAGCTGTCTCAGGTTCAGGAGAATGTTGGGGGTTTTCTACATGGTCGAGCCTGCTGATAAATTGGCCTGCTAAGCTAACTGTGATGGACTGAATATACTACAGGTCCTGTCTTCACTGTAAGAGCTGCCTGTTACTGTTAAATCATTTGAAGAAGCTTTATTGACATGATACACAAAACAATTGAGAGGAACAGGTGAAGTACAGACACAGTGCAGAAACAACAACAAATGGTTTGATAGTATCAGATAAACCTCTTTTACTGTCACACTCTCTTTTGAAACAACACCTCACGCTTTCTTAATGTAATTTCGGGAGTGTCACAGCCCCCCAGGCAGCAGTGAATGATTTGTAATTGAAAACAATGGCAGCGTAGGACTTCCAGGAAGACAAACCGGTAACTTCAGACACCCTGGCAGATATCTTACATTGTCTAATCTGATCTAATCAAGAAAACAATTACACAGGGGTTATTATGTAAAATCAGTTTTATGGCGAAGACATGAGGACATTTCGATCATTTACAGACTATTTTAAATCAATCAGACATATCCATACAAAAGTGAGTAAACTTCACAGCCAAGTTAAAATGACTAAAATGAATGAAAAGTAGCAGAGGTTTAAAAAAGTAATTTAAAGCCTGTGATTGTTGCATCTCAGTCCAGTTCAGCGAGTGTTCTCTCTACACTGTGAAACAAACAAACAAAAACCTGTGCCACTGTAATACTTAAAAACACACCATAATCACATAAAAACTCTCCAGCTTCATCTGCAGGCCTGGATAGCACCTGTCAGTCAGATTGGCTTTAGCAGATTTTCTCTGTTTTCCCTGCTCTGTTGACTTTCTCGGATTTACAGCAGCATTGTACACTATTTCGTTGAATAAAACACTTTTTAATGGGGAAAATAAATCTCCTTGTTTTAACCTTGGTTACACTCTTAACCATTCTTAGTTTATTCAAAATACATATTTGTGTCATTGACTCCAGTCTCATAATTGCTCCACAAAAGGACAATGGTTTGCAGACAGCTGATACTCGTCTGCTACAGACGAGGTTAAAGTAAAAAATGCACGGTGCAACACAGCTAATAAGCTATGATAGCTAGAGTCCTGCACTGGGTCGGTGGATGACCTGCAAAAACCTTGTTTAAGGAATAAAAATATATATTTATATAAATTCACAGGTGTGGGCATGGGTAAAAATGAACTAATTGGCAGCAGGTGAGAACATTAATATAACACATATAATCTAATATTATGTCTTTTTCACAGAGAAAAAATAAATCAGTATTTTTAACATTTATATTTGCTAATGTGGTAATATTACGCCTAATCAACCAGCAGGATTTTATTGTGAAAGTCTACGACACAAGCTTTGACCCCACATCTTGTCAAATGGGACATCACTGTCTGTTCATGGTTCTCAGCTTTGTGGGTGCAGGTGAGGGCGAGTTTGCCTTTGCAGGACTCTGGTGATAGCTTCCTCCAATTTGGACTCCCCTGCTCCCTTTTCCTAAAAAGCGAGCAAAGTCAAGACAGCTTATAGGTCCAGTTTATAGCTTATAAGTTGAACTTGACGCAACAAATTCATGTGGATTTATTTTACCTGCACCAGCAAATCCACTGATCCTGTTGATTCCTCTGCAATTAATCAAAATTTCACAGTTTTAAATGCTGGTGTGAATGAAGAAAATGGTGGAGGAGAAATCCCCTGCAGAACGGTTCTAACCGTCTTTCAGCTCTTTAAGGTCTTCAGGTCTTTAAATGATCCTTGTCAGCGATGCCTTTACGCCACCGGTGTTCACATTTGAAAAGGCCACGTGTGACAAAAATGACACGAGCTGACAACCCCTCCACACCCATCTGAGCGTGCCTGTGAAATGTCTCATAAATGAAATCATAGGACACATCGAGACAGTCAAAATGAGTGTGAGGCTGCCGCAGCTCTGCAGGGAACTCCAGAACCTTATTATTTTTCTATTTGTAACATGTTATATTGACCTATATAACAGTCAGGATTAATAAACTAAACCAAATACTGGCAGGCAGTAATGTTAGCGTGTGAAATGGGTACTCAGAGTTGTGTGTGCGGAGTCCGTGCACACACACAGACACATCCACACACTCTCTTGCCCGAGGAGACAGCTTGCAAACAGCATGATTTAGGAGGTAGGCCACTGGCAAACAGGAGTGTTTAGGAGAGAAGGAAAGAGAAAAAAAACAGAGAGGAAGGATGAGAGGGGATGGAGGACGGAGGACAAGACAACTGGCTCCATCAATTACCCCGTTAAATGAACAAAGAGCAGTAACAGAGCACAGGCTAATCTTAATCAATGGAGACACGTGGCATTCAGGGGGCGGGCCGCAAATTAACACTTGGAGCAATTAATCTGCTCCTGAGTACACTCTTCACCTCAAAGAAATAGAAAAAAACAATGAAGATTCTTTCCTCATTCGATCACACCGGCGTAATTGAACTTTTCTTGCTTAAGGGTGCTGCCTTAATGGAAGAGTAATTATCAAAGACACATTAATTCAGCATTGTTTTTGATTGGTAAAACAGACATTTCTAAAGGCTGATTTTTTATTTTTATTTTAAGGGCTAAAGACATTTGTAGGTTTACGTAGCTGAGGTAGAGGTAGAGGAGTTTATGGTTCTGTCCCCAGGTCCTCCTGTCCACATGTCGAGACACTGATTGGTTAAGCCAGTGCCTTGCATGCAAGCTCACCGCCTTTGGTATCTGAGTGAGTGTGCGAATGAGATAAAAGTGCAACATATATGCAATCCTTTCACTATTTATGCTCCTTAAATGGCCAAGATGCTTATACCCGCTTTTTAAAAGAGAAACACACAATATATTTACCGTTCTAAATCATAAAATGGCCATATGTCATCAGAGATTAAGAAAACATGCTGAAATTAAATACTGGCTTCTCTGACGATGACGTTATAGCCAGAATGATCTTTTTAATTTCCATTCAGGTTCTGTTTTCATTTGCCCCCTTTTCATGTTAAATAGAGATGAAAATAATGCAGAATGTTTGCCAAATGAGTAAGTGTCTGTTTATGAGTCGTACAAAGTCATTAATAATCTTGAAGAAAGAGTAGATGCTTATAACAGTTAAATTGAGCAATATTTCAATGGAGTTTGGCTGTGAGACAGACAGTCACTGAACTCAAACTCCAGAGTGTGTATTTTCAGAGCAGTGAGCTTTTGTTTCAGGATAACAGGCTGAACTTTATGTTGGCAGACGACTGACAGTTATAAACAACTGATCAACTGACAGTGGAGGACTCAAAACATAATGTTGTGCTTGTCTTGAGCTCGTGTTCAGTGTCTCTGCAGCCTTCAGGCAGCCTGAGCTTCAAGTCTGGGAGCTTCAACCATAGATCGTATTTTGATAGGACTTCAATCTGTTTATTATATATTTTTTATGGCTTCAGCCTGCTAATTGGACTGCAGGGCTCAATTTTAATGCTGAGTTTTTATATATGGCCTCTTATCATTCCAAGTAGCAACTAATGATTATTTTCACTGTCAAATCATTGACAGATTATCTTTGTCAATCATTTTTGTCAGAAAATGTTATAAAATATATTTCAGTCAGACAACTCACGTTTAGAATGTTTATTCAGCAGCAGAACATGATTTGAGTTTGGCGTCTAGGCTCCGACTTCATCACTCCCCGCAGCTTATGTTACATAGAGATAAGGGGAGTGATGAGCAAATCTTGAACCCCCCGTCGGAGCCTGCAGGTGGATGCTGGGGTGGTGTTGGGGTTAAAGAGCAGGCAGCAACGCTAGTGCGGGGCGACACGCATGGCAGGCAGAGGGAGGAACGGGAGGATCAGCAGTTTAAATAGACCGCGAGATTGGAAGTGTGCGTTTGGTATGTAGTATTAAGAATGAGGTATGTCACGTGAGGTTGGTGTAGCAGCTCGAGTTGACTGCCTGAACTAGCTTGC